>VDFB02284914.1:0-160323 GCA_007258455.2 Sequoia sempervirens
TGGTGATTTTGAGAGATTTTGATCTTCTAGTACCCTACATGTGTGTGTGTGTGTGAGTGCGAGTGCGAGTGTGTGTGTGTGTGTGTGTGTGTGTGTGTGTGTGTGTGTGTTCCCTTGTTTTGTTCATCACTTCTATGACCTTAGGGACGTGTTATTGTTGAGTCATCGTGATGATGTCATCACACAATCAATGAAGTCTTTTGTTGGTGCTTTCATTGTGATGTGTGTTAACCATGTGAGTGATCATTGTTTGATGCTTTATTGTCTTATCTTTAAGTATTGTCGTGTGAGTTGCAATAATTTTCATGATTGAATGTAAAATTGTAACATATATATGTTAGAATTACATCACAAAAATTTTATTGATTTATAATTTATTCGCTATAAGAACATTACAACATTTATCTTATATCATCTTTCATATTATTAAAAATTTATCCATGTGAAAATTGTATTCCCATTAAAAGTATGTAATTTTACATTGTTAATGCACAAAAACAACAAAACAATTATACTCAGCACTTTGCTGAAAAACTTCAATTGCCGTCTTCCCCGCTGACACTTTGAAGAACAGCGATCAGCCCAAACACGAACGCCTGATCAAACCCCGCCTGCACCTCAACACTATACACGTCCTTGCTCTGGATTGCATCTTTTCTTGTTTTGTTCATGCTCACCTGAACAATATTTAAACCTTATATCGTATTTTTGAAACAAAAAAAACCATATTATCCACAGTCAAAACTGGTCTGTGCACAGATGTAGGTTACCTCTGCAGCAATGGCGCCAGAATTATCATAAACGGTACACGCTCGTTCTGAAAAACTACCCACAATTTCAAAGTCCCAGCCTTTCCCACCTCTGGATTCAATAAGCGAAACCTTCACAGACTTGGTGGCCAAGCAATAAATAGAGCTGCTACTGGTCGCCCTAAAAATGGGCTTCTCGTGCCCGTCCATCTCGTCCGGTACGAATCCTTTCCATTGTTTCTGAAAGCTGAACACCTGTATTATCCCAACCTGCAAAACAATAAAAAAACATTCAATTCCTCCTGAAATGTAAGAAAAGTATGTTGGCATATGTCCTTTCAATTTTGTTTCTGCTAACAACTAAAAAGTTAGAACTTTGAAGGATTTTGCCCAATAATCCAAGATGCCAGAGGAATAAGAATGCACTGAGCTTGAATCCAACATATCATTATTCCTTGACGTTACAGAAATTGGTTTTATTACTGTAACTTTACCTTTCGTTTGAGGGAGAGGATACGATTCCCTTTGGAGTCTTTAAGCAGAGCTTGGTTTTTTACTGCTGGACCGCAGCCCTCCACCCTGAATACTTCATCCCCCTGATGGGAGTCCAGGACAACAAACCCACCGCCATTAATGGTGCAGGGCCTCTTTCTCACAGTAAATACATTACTTGAAGTTGAACAGAACTTCTTGCTCACCACAGGCCGCATTATGACACTACTCTGAGTCATCTTCTCTGGGGTCCTCTGCATATCTCTCTCTCTGCTCTCATGTTTAAATATTAGTGAGGGTGACTCATTGTTCAATGCTCTGTCACAACTTGAAGAGCACGGAAGTAAAATAGAATAATTTACAGCTTTCTAACTTTTGGCTGGCCAATGAACCGGCTTCAACACCTTTACAAACTAGCTTAAAAGTAAGATTAGATTCTCAGAAAATCTCTGTTTAGCAGAAAATTATGACATGGACTTGTAAAATTCTCTGTGCAGGCAACAACTGTCATGATGAGAAGTAAATATTCACATGGTTTTTTTACTACTTTATACCATTTTTTCACCCAGGTATTGAATTCTTGGTAGGATTCCTGTCAAACTCTTTATAAACAAAGTTTGAATAATGGGTAAGTTATATTTTTTATTTGAAAAGTGTCAAAACTTTTCAAATAGAGATACCTTTTAGAAATTCTAGAAATAATGTGTACCTCGTGCTAAATTCATGGTGTTTCATCGTTAGGACATTTCTAAATAGAGATACTTTCTACAAATTCTAGAAATAATGTGTACCACGTGTATAAATTCGTAAATTATTCTCTTCTCTTAATTCAATTGATTCTTCATTTAAGTAGAAAGATGGCAATACTAATACTTCTTGCATTCATGGAGGTCCCCTTCTTCATGAGCTATGGGGTCAATTGTTTGTGAAATTGAACATGAAGACAAGGATTCTTCTTTTATAATACAAGGAGGCTTTATTTTGTAGGGTAATAAAAATATTTTTATTTTTATTTCTATTTCTATTTTTTAATATAAAATTATTACATTTTTCATAATATATGCATGCTATATATAAAAGAGATTTATAGGTGGGTAATATTAAACTATATTTGTTTATATTAGATATTTTAAGTAAAGAAAATAAAAATAAAATATATCTTTGATTATTTAGGCATGAACGAATATTCTATGTACAATATGTAATTCAAAAGAAAACTTACAAGACAAGAGATGCAAATATACAATCACAAAAATCAAGTCTCCAAAGTATTATGTAACTCAATGCATTAACAAATGAACATGGTTATAATATATTCACTAACTTCTCCATATAATACTTCAATAATATCAATAATCTTGATCTTTTGGAAGAAACCTAGCAACATAATCTTATAAAATGTGTTCTATAAATCCTTAATCCAATGCCTCAAACATATAGACTTAATGAGGCGAACAAAAAAACAAAAAAACAAAAGCATGGGCTCAAAAGGTCCTATAATGCCATGGTAAGAATTCTCATGACCTTCACCTATGTTGAGTCATCCTAGAATAGAAAAATAACTTTTATACAAACATCTTTGACTTCCACCACTCAAGTTGGCATATGTAACTCTCAAGCACTCACCCACGAAGCACTAATTACATCTTGCACTCACTAATAATAGAAGATGCTCATAGAAATCTAGTATGTAACCCCTTCATCAATGTCTCATTACAACAATATTTCAAAATTCTCATAGCATAATAACATAAGTACAAAAGTCCCCACCCTCACATGGGCATCCTATTTTTTCCACTCTATGATTATTGGAGATACATAGATTATTCACTTGTTTATGAATAATTGAGTTATATTAAATCATATAATATGCAATGGAATAACACACACAATCCTAATAGTTTACACTTGGTCAAAGTTTATCAACTCGCTTCTCATGAACTACATAGATATATGTCTTCATACACTACAACTGAACACTGCCCATGACTTCCTATAGTAGAGAAAAAATCTTAACTGATTTTAGCTATTCACAGTACCTCAAGGTATCTCCCAGAACAACACCATGATCTAGGTCATCACCACATATAATTAAATAGCACCAAAAATGCACTTGCACTATCATAAACACTTACAATGACTTACCTACAATTAGGTGGTTGTGATTTGTTCTCCAAATGAATTACAATTAGGAACATAAAAATACCTAACATAAACAAGTCTTCGTGCTAAACAATAACACCTGAAACTCACTGCAACCTTCTATAGCTCACTCTAAGTATTTGCTAGTCTAGTACATAACTATCAACATGAACTTAGAACAAAGTACATAAACTTCTTCTATTGAAAATATTACTAGGAACTTTATGTACATAAATAATACACCAAAGTTTCAAAATTCACCAACTTGATATTCAATGCATGAGAACTTATAGAATACCAAGAAGCTAACCTCATGTATATGATAGGATAATCCAATCTCATCCATCCATGACAAAAACTTAATAGTACTCATATTTTTTAGAAAGGAATCAATAGTATGTACAAAAGTGTTAATTTTCTCCCTCTATATCTTCCTTATCTCAACCATCTTCGAAGCAAAATAATCTACATGTTTAGTCCAAATTACTCCTTATGAATCATAATATAGTTTTGTATGACTCTTAAAACCAATATTGTTACCTAGCCTTTTTAACCACACAACTACTTTCAAGCATGTGTTTCCTCTATATACATTGTTTTAGTTGTAAATAATGCAACTATCTATTGTCATTTAACGTATGTCTAATATTTTCATGCTAAGATTTAGCATGAACTCCCACTACTTGGTCAAAGTTTAGCCTTGTATAGACCATTGTATACATGAGGCTACCTATCACACTTGCAAGTGAAACACTTTTCATGTCCTATAAATATTTTATAAATTTAGAACACTCTTCCAAGCTCAAATTAGTGCCTACCAATAAAGGAATATTTATAGTACTATCATGTATGTTGAGCTACCAAAAAATAGTCTTAAGATACTTCTCTAGGTTAACCTTAGCTTCTTGCTAGTTCTGTGTCTACAGAGCTACATACCAAGTATGTATCTCGTAGAGCCTATATATTTCATCTCAAACCTACTATCATTAACATATAAAACAATACTTTTAACACTTGATCACTTACCAACTTGTAGCACACATAATGATCAACTTAACTCCTTATAAAAGCTAGCTCTAATGCATATGAATCAAAATTTTAGTATCACATATTTAGTGACTAGTTCAAGCCATATAGGGACCTTTTCATTGTGCAAAATAGATGTTTTTTACCCCTTACCTTGAATTCTTTAGGCTAAATTATATAGATTTTCTCTAAATCTCCACACAAGAATGGTGTCTTAACATCCAACTAGTCCACTTCATAATAAAATGTGTAGCTATATAGACAATAACATCCTAAAGGAGTTCTATTTATCTATAATATAAAAATTTAACCAAATTATATTCCCTCTAGGTAAAAAGTACAAAAGTTGTGTTACACTTTTATAAATGAATCGGCCAACATTATCCAAATTTTTAACTTGTCAATAAAAAGTGACATGTATCTTTTGAATTTTGAAATGATGCAATTAATAAAATATTTAACTTTTAGTTTATTTTATGTTTGTATTTTAAAAATTAAAATTAAAATGATTTGAATATAGTTTTTTTTTTTTTTAATTTGACACTATAATTTGGTTTAGCTAATAAAATGGTGAAAAATGAAGTTAAACGGGATGTCACTTTTTATATAATAAGTTTGGTGAACTAAAAATTTTAAGTAAATTTTATTGGTGCACAAGCCTTATCACAGTCATCACTTATGGATAATTTCCTATGCCATCCACATCCCATCCTTCTTTGACATTTATACCAAATACACTTTCCTCCTCTCTATTCAAATTGTCATGTCCACTTAATTGTTTACCATTAAATACATCTTATTGATCAAATTTATATTCAAAATACATCTTACAACTTTTATCTAGATGCTTTGACTCCTCATTAGATAAAATTATATATTCCTTAAATATAACATCCCTTGAGTATTGAGTAGCCTTTCACATTCTCACCATACTCTAAATATATGTGTTTGAGATTTGAAGTCTATCCTTAACTATTTCTACTTAGGAACATGCACAAAAGCATCAAAACCAAATACTCTCAAGTTTGTTACAAAAATTGCTACCTATTTTTATTGTTTTGGGTGTCTTCTCCTCAAGAACATAAGCCTGACAAATTTACCTCTAAAGGATTACCTTATCATGTACATGCATATTAGACTTTTGAAGTAACCAAAGTGTTACCTAATATATCGCTTTAGTATTATGGGGAAATGGGATAAATTTAATTTATGTGATATGGGTAGCTATTAGGTGTTGGGAAGGATGGACAAAATGGTTTTGGGATGATTATAAGTGGCATTCCAAATTCTCTATAGATCACTTTGCATAACTTAATCAAAGGAAATCTCATCACTATGTTGGTCTTGTAATGGTTTTGAAAATATCTTTTTTCAATGCAACATAGTCTTGTATTATGTTAGCCTCATAATCATATGGGTTCCTACAATAAAGGAAATAATGGTCACACTAAGGTCATGTAAGCTTAGAGAAAACTTAGCCAAGATTCCTGAAACCAATTATTGGAGACCTTTTATTAATGTCACAAAACTACTGTAAAGAATCATTGGGTATCTATAAAACTCTTCCATTATAATTTAGATTAACATGTATATTATAATTAATATCAATAATTCTTAAGGAAATTCATTATTATACTTGGTGTTGCAAGTCTTTGGGTTGTAGTAAGTTCTTTTAGAAAAAATCCTTCTATAGGATTACATATTTATCATATCTCATCTAAGTTTTTTAAACTAAGGCTTTTGTGTATGGTATGGCAACTAAAATTAATTTTGAGTCATATATATATGTAGGAAATTACCTTGATTAATAGGGTATAAATAATAAGGGGATATAAAATTATAACAAAAAAATAGATACAATGTTGGATGAAAACAAGTAGGTTTTTTAATTATACTAGTGTATGTAAAGGGGGTATCAAAAACATAAATTTGAGAGATACATATGAAATTTCGGTATTTATTAGCACCTTATCAACACATGATATGCCATCGGTTTATTAAGTGAATCCCCTAGGAATAGAAATAGGAGACCTATTTTTCAAATAGTAAGTAGTGTTTATTTCCCTAGCACAAAAATCTTGTCCTAGACTAGCACTACTCAGTAGGCTCCAAGCTCAATCCAACATGATTTTTTTCAACCTTTTATCCACTCTATTTTTTTGGTGTAGTATGTTGTCCTTTACCTAACAATATAAATTCTCTTAAAATATACGTCAAATTACTTAGAACAAAACTACCCAAGTCATTATCTAACCTTGGCATCTAGATCTTCTTACCAATCTAATTTTCTATAATTTTTATCATTCCTTTGAACTTGAGAAACCTAAGAAAACATACCCCAACATGTCTAGAATAATTATTAATGAAAGAGACATAGTACCAGGGCTTACCAATTGAGTGTACATCCTCAAGACCAAAAATATCACTTTGGTTCACTTCCAACACATCCTCTACTCTATAACTTCTTAAAGAAAATCACATCTTTTTTTTCTTTCTAAACAGACAATATTGAAAAAATACAAAAACAATAGAATAGTCTAACATACCTTCCATCATGTTCTTTCTCACCAGATTTTTTAGGCATTTCTCTCCAATATGAGCTTAGGGATGCTATAACAAACCTAATTTAAGTGTAGTAACACTAACATAACTACAAATTGTTGATCCTTCCAACCTAAACAAAGTATGCTCACACCTTTAGAAAACACCAAATGACCTCTAACCAGCATGTATCCTTTTAATCAAAAGTGGCATGTATACCCAAACCAATCATCTTAGAGACAATTTTTTTATTATCCAAACCTCATATATGTAATACTAGAGACTTTCCTCACGTTTCCATCCATGGAAACTTTCACCTTTATTTAATAAACAATCTACAAAGAGTTGTTATTATCAAGAAAAAAAATTTCTTCATCACACTTCTTGTAATCAAGTACCACCTCCTAGGAGGATTCATGTGGTATGAAGCGCCTAAGTTAATCAACCAAGAATCATTACTAATAATTTTAACATATGTAAATGCATTACTTGTAATCCTTCATTATGTGACCTCTTCGGCTAGAATTTCAAATTTTAACTTGAGGCTTAGCAAGAGACTCTAGCATGTCCTTCTTGGGATTCTTATCTCCAACATATTTCTTCTCACCCCCTTTATCATTTGACCTACCCCTTATAGCTAGGGAATCACTAGAGGATCCATTTGTATATTTTATCTTGATATCTTTACTTAACAAGACCCTAATGGCCTCTTCAAATTTAGGTGAAGAAGAATTACTACTAATTTTATTATAATCAAAGTCTCCTATCAATAAGGTAAGGAACATAATTTAAAAATGCATTTATCCTCATTTATTTATTTTCCCATTAATTCCAACTCACTCAAAATTAAATTAAATGTGTTAAAATGATTGTTCATCAAGTTTCCCTCTTTCATCCTCAAGGAATAAAATTCCATTTTCAAGAAGATTTTGTTCACAAGACTCTTTGACTAATACAAGTTCATATCTTCTTACATAATGAATGTGCAGAAGTTCTTCTAGATTATTCATTAACATAGAATCTAAAAGGAAAAAAAAATAGTACATCTAGTTATTTCTCATTCAATTTATTCTAGTCCTCATTAGACATGGTTGTGAGTTTAATAGAATAATATGTCATATCTCATTGATCTCTTTCAACCAAGAGATCCTCAACCTTCAACCTCTATAACTTAAATATTTGAACATTGAACTTATCAATATCAAACCTTTATGTCCTTTCCATGAATCTAATAAACCATTCTCTACGTTCTTTCACATGATGGTTCAAATTCTTCCACTAAAACCAATTATACATGTGTTACACCAAATTCTAAGGCTCCACTAATATTTAAGGGTTACACCACAACATACATAAGGATATGACCCCAAACAATGTGTCACCTACCCAAACAACTTGTTCTAATACCAAATGTTGGTAATTAATCACTAATATAGATGACTAATTTACTAGGATATTTTAACACCTTTATATTTTTTGATCAAATATAGTTAAGTTTATTATACAATTTAATTAAGAAATATTAAAGAAAGTATGTGAATCCATATATTTCTCAAATATGTGTGAGATAAAAATTTATGTAAAAAACCCTTATAGTAAAATCCCTCCAAAAAAAGACAATAACAATTGTATTATTTGGGAAAGTTACATCCAATTCAATAGGTATCTTTCACACATAATCTAAATCTTTAGATTAGTAGCATACTACCTCTAGCTAAGACTTCACACCTTTAAGATACAACTAATACAAAAAATTGTACCTCGACATTGTAATATCATAAATTGCACCCTGTGCAATTTCACATTACATATGCCTTCCCCTTTAGTTACAACTAAGATAATTATGTTCTTCAATCTCAATTTCAACCCGAACCTTCCTTCAACATTGTACGTGTCTAGTTCCTTGACTGTTAAAAGTCCAATTTTCTCTCAAACTAGTGTGTACTGCATAGACATCATCACATCGCACTACCATCTCGTGAAAATGTGACTGTGTTAGCCATTAGGATGTTACACTTGCCATGTTTTGGTAGTGTAACACCTCTGTCAACTTGCACCTTCGTTGGGAATCATTTGAACATGTTGTTTTGAACCAAAACCCTTCCTTCTTTGCCTCCAATTCGATTTGGATCTTTTGGAAGTGGATACACAACTCTCTAGGATTCTACAACATTCTCTATCTTTCTTTCTCGTTCACAAATTTCAAGAAACTCCATTGTTTCACCATTCTTACAACCACAATGATATCTTGTGAAGCTTCGTTGCTATCATTTGAAGAGGTCACTCTCATCTCAAGGATTCTTGTAGCTTCTTCATTGCACCAGTAAACTACTTTGCTTTTGTGTTTGAGGGTGGTAACTCTTTGAGATTTTATATTGAGCAATTTGTCTTTATTTTCTAGCACATTGTTCTTTCCATTGTTGATGTCTATTTATATCATCTTGTCTAAGGCTATTCATAAAGGTGGGAACACCAAAATGGGGGTTTGACTGAATCAAACTCCTATACAACCACCCAACCGCTCTCTTCAGTCTTATGTGTATAGGTACAAGTGAAGGGTTTGCTTAGAGAGAGTCTTTGATCTTGTTGGATATCTTTGGTGATACTCTAAAATCTTCCTCTTCGTTATCATTTAAATTCATTTAGCATTTTCATTTTGTTTATTCTATGTTTACTATGTAGTCGCATTTCATAGCATTTCATGTCCAAAGAACTGTAAGGGATGTTCTTTATTTCTCTATGAAATTTTTTGTTTTCTATCTGTATGGGACACTAGTGTGGCATGTTGTCCTAGACAAAGAGCTTGTCAAGTTATCCAAGAAACCTTTGTGCTTTGTGCTCTCGATTCCTAAGGTCTAAAGAGTTCAAATAATTTGTGTACTCTATTAAAACACACATCCAATTAATTAGTGGGTAATCTTGAAGGTCTTACTTTCCTGAAGGCTTACCTGAGTGGAGGGTTGAAACTTTAATCCTCAAAGGATTTAATTATTCTTTGTAGCAGTTCATTTTTATACTCTACATTTTGGTGAACCTAATGTGAACTCACCTTTTGCAAATCTTTCTCAAAACAACATTTAAAATCTTTAAATCTTTTTGTTTTCTCTAGCATTCTTTTCTCTCATTTTTTGAATTTTGCAAGGTTGTGCATCATGATAATTTTCTATGAGCTTTACGACCCAATCTACAACTTCTACATACGTAGTTAGAAGAAGCTCAAGAGCTACCATACCTCCAAATTGATACAGTCCCACTAGACTTGGCCCGATGTTCATTGGAAATCCTAATCCCTTTGGCTTTCGATTCCTAAGGTCTAAAGAGTTCAAATAATTTGTGTACTCTATTAAAACACACATCCAATTAATTAGTGGGTAATCTTGAAGGTCTTACTTTCCTGAAGGCTTACCTGAGTGGAGGGTTGAAACTTTAATCCTCAAAGGATTTAATTATTCTTTGTAGCAGTTCATTTTTATACTCTACATTTTGGTGAACCTAACGTGAACTCACCTTTTGCAAATCTTTCTCAAAACAACATTTAAAATCTTTAAAGCTTTTTGTTTTCTCTAGCATTCTTTTCTTTCATTTTTTGAATTTTGCAAGGTTGTGCATCATGATAATTTTCTATGAGCTTTACAACCCAATCTACAACTTCTACATACGTAGTTAGAAGAAGCTCAAGAGCTACCATACCTCCAAATTGATACAGTCCCACTAGACTTGGCCTGATGTTCATTGGAAATCCTAATCCCTTTGGCTCTCAAACAATCTTTGAGAATTCTTCTACTTTGAACTCTCAACCAAACTCTCCTCCTAGGTATCCTCCTCCAGTAGATTATGAGGCTGCTCTTAGAGTCCCCTTTGAGCAAGTTCAATCATTGGAGGAAAATATGAAGCACTTCGAGGGTTTCCTTAACCATGACAACTTTTTTACTCAAGTTGCTCCTATTTTTGGTAATTTGAGAGACTTGATCATCTCAGATTGTAAGGGCCTTGAGTTGCTTCATGCATTAACAAACATAATTAAGACTCATGTACATTTGTACATGTCAGTCTTGAGTTGACCTCATGATGCTCAATCGGATGTCATTGATACCCAGTTGAATATTCTAATGCCTGAGGTGTTTGTGCACATGGTAGATGTTAATCCTACTATAGCTCCTATGTCTTCTACTAATAATACATTGTGTTTGTGCCCCTACTATTCCTAGAATTAATGTGTCTTAGAATCCTTTGGGTATAGCATCCCTCTACCACCTAGTTATGCACTTCAAACTCCCATAGTGTAATCTTCTACCGCATTAGCTAATCCACCTCCTAGCCATCTAATCTCATTCTAAATATCCCATTGCAAAACATGTCAAATACAGTCTCAGCTTGCTAATCTAACTAACGCTACTATGCAATCTACACTTACTCCCTACTATCATTTCAGCCTTTTTGCTTTGAACATCTTGAATTATCCTATGCCCCAAGGGATCGAGATACCTAAATTTGACAAGTACAGTGGTAACGGAGACCCACAAATACATGTTAATTCCTTTACCACTATATGTAGTGATTTCTTGCATCAAGACCATTTGTTAGAAAACTTGTTCCCTGACCCCTTAAGGAGACTGTGTTGGAATGGTTTTGTTCATTTCCTAATAATTCTCTTTTCTTTCGATCAGCTCATGAATCAGTTCTTGTAGTGGTTTCAGGAGAACATTGGTTCCAAGGTTACTATCACTAATCTTGTCCATTGTAAGCAGTAACCTAGTGAGAAGTTAACTGATTTTATTTCTCGTTATTAATCTATCTCTCCACAAATTCCCTATGCCCTACCTAATCACGACATTTAAAGAATGTTCATGGGAAACCTTTAGCTAGGATTGAGGGAACGAGTTTCCTTAATGAAGTATCCTTCTTTTGCTCATTTATGTACTACACTACGAGATTATCAGAAGACATCCTAGTACAAGGCTCTTGCCCCATCCTCACGTCCTGATAATTTTGAGGTTGCATATTCTTTCGGAGGGTTAAATAAAAAAAAAAAGGAAACAGCTAATACGGTGACCATTCCTCAGGCAAATGAGAATAGTACAATCATATCACAACATAATCAAATTTTCATAAAATTATTCAATTCTTATTTAAGTGTACTTCAAAAGTTACTATAAGATTAGCTTAACCACCCTCCCAAGAATTAGACCACTTCCCCACAACAGGTTGTACCCTATTTGGTATGATGCTTCTAATTTTTTTCAATATCATCGAGTGTATGGGCATGACACCAAACATTGTGTGTGCCTAAGACATGTAATTCAAGATAACATAGATAGTGGTAACATCCAACTTGATGGTAAGAAGCAAAATTCAAAAAAAAATGTTGTTAAGGCCAAAAGTCAGTAGCAGATTGATACAGATCCTTTTTCACTACATTCTTCTAATGTTATCACTACTTCTTCTTCATCTATTGATGTTGCATATGTGAACATGGTATCCATCTCTCTGATCTCCCCTCCAAGTCAGAGGGTTAATATGTTTGACATATCTTTCACACCTAATGACTTGTTGTATCACGAAGATACTCTCCTCTTTACATTCTTGCTCAAGTCAATGGTAATGTCGTCACTGGCATAATGGTTGACCTTGCTAGCAGATTCAATGTTATAACAGAGGAGACACTCTACATAGGGTGAGGTATGATGAGTGTAAAGATACCATTTGTATACATGATGGTCTTTCTCTTTCCCCTCTAGGATCTATTTCTATGTCAATCCTTGTGGGACCTAAGATTGTTTCTACAACATTTGTTGTGTTATCAAAATCAGACTTATTCAGAGTGAGACTAGGCATTCCTCGCCTAATTTATATGAACATTGTTACCTCGGTTGTCCACAAGTTTCTGAAGCTTCCTCATGAGGGAATTGTGTAGACTATATAGGATACTAGATATAAGCCACTAGTGTCATGTGAGGGTTTTCTCTTGATCATTTTTGGATTGCTTTGGTAAGATCCATGCTACCCCGCAGTGATTTAGTATACATAGCATATAATAAGTATAAGATCAAGGGCTCAACATTTGATTTAGTTCCACCTCCTTTTGCAATTTCATTTCATTATACTCATGCGTAGTAGCGTACTTCATCCTCTAGACCTTTTTCTTCTTTAGGGGCTAAAGACAAGCATGCTCCCTCGAGAAAACCTCCCCACTCTTTTAATACCTCACAACCTTTAGGGGCACCTTTTGTTCCTTTGATTGTGCTTAGCAAAGGAAAAGGAAAGACATTTAAATTGTCAAAGTTGAATTCCTATATCTTTGAGCTTTCCATTCTTCTTGATATCCCTTGCCCTACTATTATGGCAAGGGTTAGCAATCTTCTTCAACTGGTACTTCATGTGCAGCTCCACATCTCAACTCTTGAAGGTTCCTCCTATTCCTCCTCCCGCCCAAAAGGCACAAAGAGGAAAGGAACCCACAATTGAGGTTAAGGTTTTTGCACCCCTAGCATCTCCTATTCCATGTGTGGAGCCTGCCCTTCCATTAACAACAATTGTGAAGATAGCTCCACTAGTTGAACAAGATGCCTTGGAGTCTTCTTAGAATTTTTCTCTTGGTCCCCACATTTTTTGAAACCAACTTGCATGTGAGTGTAAGCTTCATTGTCATATGATGGAAAGGGAATGTAATGTTGCCTAAAATATTGATGATGAGCCTTTTATTTCAGATCCTAAGTTTCCTTCTATTCATGCTCCTATTTTTGTCTTGCTTTTGACTCCTTTGAGATATGTGGATGAACCTCACCCAAAAGGGTGCAGGTATTTATTACTCCCTCTTTGGAACCACCTCTTATCGCTTCTTTGCCTAATATTCATCTATTTGTGTAGCTCATAGGCATGCCTCATACGAAGGTCATATCTAGTGTGGCCATATCTACTCCTCCTACCTCTTAGCATTCTAGTCTTCCTGGGATCCATCAACTTACCACGATTGATAGGAATATCTCACACCAACCGTCTAAACGCAAACTTGAGCACGACCCCATCCCTGAATTATGTCATAAGAAGTCTACTTCTTCGGCTCCCCTTTCTTCTTTTGTTCTAGTCATTGAGGAGGTTCCTCCTTTGCCGACGTTTGTCAATGCTCCTCTTTTGGAGGTTGACATTGATATTACTATTATTCCACATCCTATAGTTGAGTCATCACACTCCTCTTTGGAGAAGTGTATGTTTGACTCTCTAGAGGATATTTTAGCTCTATCAACTACTTTACAAGATCTTTGACACTTGACTCACAAGAACTAGTAGATGGGAATATTGAGGCATCCTCATCTCTAGCTCTTGTTGCAAGAAAGACTCCTAGAATTGCCTTAGTTGTTGTTCCTTTGTGAGCTTGGCCTCCTTCCCCTATGATCAAGATTGGGAGGAGGATTACTTGGTAGGAATGATTGACTAGAGTAGTACCCTTCATGTCTTTAGACTAGACTTCGCATGATTGTTTGTGTTCCCCCGTACTTGCTAGTATATGTTTGTTCTCTCTCTTGGAGGACCCAAGACACCCTCATAAGTATTTAGATACAGGGGATAAATTTTGTTGTATATTTCTTCTACTTGTATCATCATTCTTCTTTTTTTCATACCTTGATTTTCAACATTTGGGAATGATGCAAAGTGTTGGGGGCATTTAAGGCTTCTTCTATGTTCACCAGAATTTTTATTTTTATTTTTTCTTTATGTGCTCCTTCATGATCTAAAATATTTAGGGATAGGATGACAATTCATACGCAATTCTATAGATTCTATTTATATTAATCATATTGACCATGAATACTAGGATCCCCTATCTCTCCTACACATTTATTTTTGTTGATGTTGTGGATTATATGTGCTACTTGTTGTGAGGTAGCATTTCATGAATACATCTTGTTATGTTTTCATAAACCAACATCTTTCTTTCTTCTCCTTAGAATAACTTGTGCTCCTTTGTGTAGCACAAGCCATTCTAAGGGGGTTCTATCATATTTATATTATACAACTCTTATCTTATGATTATTTTTTAAATATGTATGCATCTATCTATATTATCCATCACCTTGCATGGGGCAACCCACTATACTTTTTATTTATGAATGTATATGTCTCTTTTTCTATGGTTGTCCTTCAACGTAGTTTGTAATAGTCATAGGCCGATTGGATTGTCCTATGGTCCCTAGCATAACACAGCTTGCTACCCATATATATTAGTGTCATCTTGTGTCTTTCCCCATTATACATTGAGCTTTATTTTCCATAGCTTTACACCAAGGGCCATCATGTATTCTCCCTTACATTTTTTTATTTTTATTGCTACTTCCTTACACCTAAAAGATATAACGTATTTCTCTTCATGCCTTATGTCTTCATACTGCCACATGATTTACAGCGAGGCATCATGCCTTCCCCTTTCTTATATCATACCTTCATACACCTTTACATTGGAGGAATCATGTTTCCCCACTTTAGATCTTATGCCTTTGTTGGTGTATCTTTATAGTGGAACACATCATTCTTTTCCCTACATTATTTATGAGCTTCCTCATGCTATTTGACCCATCTAGGGGTACCTAGCTATACACAATATTTGATGTGAATTCTCACATACTACTTCTTTGTGCCTTCATGCTTATCTATGGAAATTATTATATATTGATCTATGAAATGTATCTCTACACATTGAAATATCTTGGGAAAACACATATGTTGATTTATCATTGATTCCATCATTTGTGTTGTGTGTAATATGCATTTACCACTTCATTTTTTTGGACTACCATAGGAAGAGATTTGATTTCACTTGTGTTGTATTAATCATATTGTATTCACACATATATTTTGTAACATGTCTATCAATATGATATTCACAAATATTTATCACATTCCTATCAATCTGTAATGTCCCCATTTTTGCGAGGATCAAAGTTCGGTGGATTTAGCCTATTCTTAGCCCTCGTAGGCTAATATGTATGGTTAGAGGGTCTCTTTTGGAGCTTGGCTTGGCTTCATATTGTCAGAACTTACCAGTTGGCTTTCGTTTGGGGTCTTTCGGACATCATTCGCCTGACTTGCTATTTTTAGTAAGTTAGGTCATTCAGCGGAGCACCCCTACTATTTTTAGCAGTATGGTCTGGTCACGTGCAGAATCACTTCCTTCTTCGTCAGCTTCAGACGGTTCGTGCATTGGGCATATATTAAGGGAGATATTAATATTTAATTGATTTAATTAAATATTAATTATTTGGAGCTTATGCTATAAAGTTATAATATTTTAAATATTATAACTTAAGTGATTTTTGTTGAAGGGGTCGCCCATCATTGAAGGGGCCACTTTTAATTATATTTTATAATTAAAAGTGCTTTCGAAAACTATTGAAAAATTAAAAAGAAAAGTTTGAATTTATTTAAATGAAACCTAATTGAGAAAATTCGAACTCTTGAGGAGATATAAGGGTTTCATTGGGATTTGAGCTTATTATGTTATGGAAATCAATTTTTGATCAAGTCTTCTTCAGAGAACGAAGCCAAGGGTTTCAGTTGTCTACAGGCATTGGAGAACGAGCCATCTTCAGTGTTGCAGTTTAGAGGCTATGAAATATCAGCTGATTTATTGCTTATCAGAGGGGTAGCTTCATTCAGAGGTTATCACAGAACTTATTCAGAGATTGCATCTTCAAGGGTTTTACCATCTGCAGCAAATACCAGGTTTTTACATCAATAATATTGTTGCTTTTTAAGTTGCATGTCATCAGATCTTATTTGTAATCAGCATAGTAGATCAATAAATATTCCGGCATCAATAGATCCAGTAGTTTCTATCATTTGCAAACATGTGGTATTTTATTTAATTTTTATATGCAATTTCTTTCAAAAAAATCGCACTTCAACGGTATATGCAAAAATGAGAAAAAAACAATCAAAACAGATAGTTTTCAGAATCAGGGAGAACAGGGGTTTCTACAGTGGTATCAGAGCTTGAATCCTGCCATCCTGTGTTGGGTTGCAAAAATACAAGTTTTAGAATATTAAGGGTTTTCAGTTACAAATAGAAAAATCGAAGAATTTGGGGTTTTTCTGGGTCTGGAGAAATATTTGAGAACTAAAAAAATATTGCTGAGAATATCTGTTGCTGGAGAATTCGATATTATAATTGTAAGAAGAATTTTGCCTCTAGTTTGCGTCTAGTCATTTGGCGGACAAAACAAGATACAAATAAGACAAGTTTTGCTTATTTGAAGTAATATGACTTAGAGCTGTCATGTTATTCATAAGGGAGACCGAAATTAATAAAATCGTAGCTTTGCTTGGATAGACAAGAGCAAGAATACGTCTTCAGAAAAAAAGACAAAGCCCAGCCTTGTGAAGCTGACGCGTCATTTAGGAGAAGAATTGTATATTCACAAAGAGGTATCGCCTTCTATTCCACCTGTCGAGAGTAGCTTATAAAGAGAAAGAAGAGTCGCATTTTATCAAGAGTATGAATGCGTCATTTCCAATCAGGTGCGAATTTCTTAGTTAAGGGATCGTGGTCCTTTGTCTCAGCAATATTATTGAATAAGAGGCAAAATGAAAAGCATAAATCGAATATAATATTCAAGGAGGGACGCCATTGATATACTGACTCTGCCGCTAAAGTCCAAAGACAAATACAATTGCTGACAGGACCCCAGAAAGGACAAAGTCCGCTAGGTAACTGCTTAGAAAAGACAACGAAGCTTGCCTATATGAAATTGCGGAAGCACCATCGACCTATGTGGATGCGTTATTTTATCTTGAGTCCGATTTTTATTAAAGAGAAGAATTAGCAAATGATCGGGAACAGCTTGGCTCAAGAGCAGAGAGATACGATTTAGACAAATAAGATAAAGACGATTTAATATGAAGGCTTCCGCCAGCTATAGAATTATTGGGAGTTGATTGTTTGCCTTCTTTACCATCCGTTAATTTGAAGGGGAATATTTTAACCAAATGCAGCCGAAATTGGAGAATGTCGTGCCTCATATATAATTCCGACTAAAGTCAAGGGGACATTTCATCGGGTCCTGCTTAAATATCCATTACATCAATTTGCTAGATAAAATCGTCACTTTTTTGGGAGCCAACTCAGCGCATAATACAAATCTACATCAGCAAGACGTGGTCACATCTTTCTGGGTTGCATCTATAACTGGAGGAGACATCACAGCTCTGCTAGCAATCTTGGCACACTGTTGTGGAGGATTTCTTGGTATTTCTGGGCGCAACTATTCTCAAGGCAAGAATAGTCTAACTTGAATATTCATTGCTGGGAGATCATAATTATCTGAGGTTGACTCCAGCTACTGGGAAACTTTGTAGCATTGGTGTTTCTGTCTGGAGAAGGCACAATCATCTAGTGCGAGGAGAATATGATTATGAAGAAATTCATTCATCAGAGTAGTTGCATATATTTTCACTCTAATTATAATTAGAACACCTTTGCACAACCTCGTTCTCTTATTGGTAATCCATGGTTGGGCATATATCTCATTTGGAAAATATTGCATGAATTGACCAAGGGAAAGTTTAATAGCAATTTCACTATTCTTGAGTGTGGTGTTCAGTTCACTATGGAGAAATGCTCTGTATGATGATTGGCAGTATATGTACTTCAACTATTTAATTTATCATTGTTGAAGCTTGTTAATTTCCAGTCTATATAAGGGAGTTCGGGAATTACATTGACATCATCTATTTCAGTCTTTGATGCTGGTATCAACATTCGAAACAAGGAAAGACAAATAGAGATTTATTTATCAGCAGTTATAGAGCTTACAAGGAAACTATTTGACAAAATTCTTGAGGCAGAAAATCAAAGTTTTTTTTCAGATTGGCAAGCTTGGATAGCAAAATGGTTGTCATGGCTTCTAAATTTGTGGATGAGGTAATGGTTGCTTATGAGGAATATATAGTAATCCCAGATAAGATCAAAGAGCGTCTAGACTTCGAACAATATATGGAGCATTAGATGGATTATAACAGGGAAAGACACAAATCAAAGAAATGTGAGCAGCTAAGTATTGAGAGCACCTTAAATAATATTCAGCGAAAACTTATGCTTTCACAACGAAGATTAACTCATAGTTTGCAGCGGTATGAGGATTCCCTTTCAAGACGAACCTCATCACGAAGCAAAAATGAGAGAATTGGTGAAGTGTCTAAAAGTCTCTATGATGTGTTTGGGTTAAAAAGAGATAAGTCGGTAGAGAAAGATCTTCGATCTGCAGGTGGACATGGGGTTGAAAATGAAATGGTGGTTGATAAGGAAATCTTACATCAAGAAAATAGTATGGTGGAGCCACAGAATGATGCTCACAATATTCTAGAAGTTGTAACCAGCATTGTTAACAATTTTGATTTACATAACAGCAGTAGAAAAGGTTTGCATCAGCTTGAGACAGTAGTGACTACACATGTGCAAGATGCTGCTATGAGGTTATCACATGAAAGTACTCAAGAGTTGGGTACTAACGATGCATTGTATGTTGAGGATTCATGTCCTGGTGAGTTTGATTTTCCATATCAGACCTTAGAAAACAAGCTAGAAGCTTCCGATGTTGACATAGAATCCCAGGATTGCAAGTTGGATGGTGATACAGTTACTTTGGAAATGGAAGTGGGTGAAAATACTATCACATCAGCAGCTTCTACCTTGCCAGTTGAGCCATCCTATGAGGTACATAGCAGGAGTACCTTAGATGTTGAGGTGTGCATGGATGAAAGCACACATGATGCTGGTTATCATGAGGTGAGTGATGTTAATGCAGCCTCATATCACAATGCAGACTTTGTTTCAGAGAACTTGCATAGGAGTCTTGAGTTCCAGAGATCTCATCATTTGGATGGGCAGCTTAAGGTCAATGATAACATGATTGCTACAGCATTAGAGCATTTTGATGTTGCTCAACAGATGTTAGCTACGTACGGTTGGGGTACTCCTATGTCAGATGAGCACGGTGATAGTAGCCTTTCCCTTGCAGAGATACATGCACTTCGAGAAGCAATTGGAATGATGAAACAAAACTACTTAAAACTACTTGCAGACAGGGTTTTTCTTCTCGAGTGGGATTGCATTTGTTATGATGCATTGCAGAGGAAGGAGGAGTAGGTTGATGAGCTCACTCATGAGCTTGAGGTGACTATGGACTCATTGGAGAGTGCTCAGTTGGCCCTTTAAGAGTCGCAGTCACGGTTGGAGGAGCTTACCGTGGAGTTGAGTTTGGCACAGTTTCCACCAGCTGCCGACACAGTACAGTCATATACAGAGGTAGTTGATGAGGATCTTATATCCACGAGTTGTAGTGAGGATGTGGTTACATCTATCACAGATATTGGTACAGTCAATTCAGCTGGGATGAGTGTTTTGGTTGAGAGCTCTTGTGATGAGATAGTTGATTTTTCTGAGAGTTGTGTGACAGATCACGTCACGACTTCATCGTCGTCACAGGAGATATGTAGGGCATCATCCAGTATGGAGATTTGTACTCATGCTAATTTGTTTCCCCACGACTATGATGGTCAGCCATTGACAGAGGTGGGAGCATTTTATCTTGATTGCATAGTGAGGAGTGTTCATCACTTCTCCTTTAGTCCACACACGGAGGATTTGATGATTCATCAGTGCGGTTTGGCTCCTGAGTTATACCATCCATTGTGGGATGGGTATTCACCATCTTCAGAAGATGGGATTAGCAGTTGCAAGTGCCAGACTCAGCAGTTTGTGGGGGATTACTTGCAGGGACAGCTGTCAGTTTTACATCATGCTGATATGTATCCAACAGGGTTTGCTACTTCTATGTCACAAAGTTTTCTTATGGGTACATGGTTACAGGATGACTATGGTGTCAATTGGCATGATGGCTTGGTCAGTTATCACATCCATGAGGGTTTAGCAGAGGATAGGGAGAGATTCCGTGTAGCAGATGCTTCTAGAAGTTCTTATCTCCGCATAGCAGATGGATGTGAATTTAGATTGTATTGGGATCCAGGTGGTGACAGTTTTGGCACTGAGTATTGGATGGGTCCCATTGGGTTACTTCACTATTCTCAGCATGGTGAAGTTGGAGGCAGTAGAGCGCAGTGGCAGCCTGAGGATGACAGACACGACAGACTTTCACTCTGGGTTTGGGATCCAGGGATAGCTTGCGCAGTTGTGTTTTTGTTGATGCTACAGGAGACAGTTAGAGATGTGTGGGACACTTTACAGTTCTTCTTTTGGGCCTTCCGAGGAGTTGGGTTTCTTTGCAGTAGAGATTGCTTGAGGACAAGCAATTTCAAGGAGGGCAGACTGTAATGTCCCCATTTTTGCGAGCATCAGAGTTCGGTGGATTTAGCCTATTCTTAGCCCTCGTAGGCTAATATGTATGGTTAGAGGGTCTCTTTTGGAGCTTGGCTTGGCTTCAGATTGTCAGAACTTACCAGTTGGCTTTCGTTTGGGGTCTTTCGGACATCATTCGCCTGACTTGCTATTTTTAGTAAGTTAGGTCATTCAGCGGAGCAACCCCGCTATTTTTAGTAGTATGGTCTGGTCACGTGCAGAATCACTTCCTTCTTCGTCAGCTTCAGACGGTTCGTGCATCGGGCATATATTGAGGGAGATATTAATATTTAATTTATTTAATTAAATATTAATTATTTGGAGCTTATGCTATAAAGTTATAATATTTTAAATAGTATAACTTAAGTGATTTTTGCTGAAGGGGTCACCCATCATTGAAGGGGCCACTTTTAATTATATTTTATAATTAAAAGTGCTTTCGAAAACTATTGAAAAATTAAAAAGAAAAGTTTGAATTTATTTAAATGAAACCTAATTGAGAAAATTCGAACTCTTGAGGAGATATAAGGGTTTCATTGGGATTTGAGCTTATTATGTTATGGAAATCAATTTTTGATCAAGTCTTCTTCAGAGAACGAAGCCAAGGGTTTCAGTTGTCTATAGGCATTGGAGAACGAGCCATCTTCAGTGTTGCAGTTTAGAGGCTGTGAAATATCAGCTTATTTATTGCTTATCAGAGGGGTAGCTTCATTCAGAGGTTATCACAGAACTTATTCAGAGATTGCATCTTCAAGGGTTTTACCATCTGCAGCAAATACCAGGTTTTTACATCAATAATATTGTTGCTTTTTAAGTTGCATGTCATCAGATCTTGTTTGTAATCAGCATAGTAGATCAATAAATATTCTGGCATCAATAGATCCAGTAGTTTCTATCATTTGCAAACGTGTGGTATTTTATTTAATTTTTATATGCAATTTCTTTCAAAAAAATCGCACTTCAACGGTATATGCAAAAACGAGAAAAAAAACAATCAAAACAGATAGTTTTCAGAATCAGGGAGAACAGGGGTTTCTACACAATCCCTTCATGACTATTCTATTCTATTATTATAGTATGACTAAGCTTCCACCAATTCATCTTTTTAATCACATTAGCAAGCACCATGTTGTTTCTCCCTTTACATTTTGACTATTGTTGCCTTATCTTTAACCATGGTGGGTATCATGCATCCCCTACCCTTTTATATTGGTACTATTATCGACATACAATTTGATATGGGGAGTATTGACTTCCCTTCACACACTATTGTAACTTACTGCATTGCCTTGCCCATATGGGGTCATTTATTCAATTCAAAAATTTGTGATTACATCTTACATTATTAAGCTCTCTTGAGCCATTTATTGCATTTGGAAGTATTGTGCTAAGTGTCCTCCTTCCTTCTTATGGGCTCTTTCCCCTTATCATGGCTTTGTGCCTTCCTTTTGGGCCCTTTTCCCATAGTTTTGATTATATATCACTAGGGACTAAATGCCTTACCGAACTTTGTGTCATCATTCTTTTATATGCCACTTTGGGGTGGATATAATCATCCTTATGCCTCATATGCTTACATGGGTGTTACTAGCCACTAAATGTCACACCGCCATTTATCTTGCCCATGCTAGGAGCAACATTCTTATTCATAAATTCTATATATGATTCATTCTTTATAGTCATTGTTGTATGCTCATGTTGATATGTGCTTACATTGTTATATGATTTGATGCTTATATGATTACACCATTATATGTTTATACACTTACACAATCATATGCTTATATGCTTAGATCACATTTACTTTTCATGTGTTATTTTTCCTCTTCAAATAATTCTTTGTACCATATGAATCCAACCAATTACTTATGGGGCATATCATGTCACTAGCGTTCCTATGCTTAGATATGTAGACGATTATAGGGTCTCATATAAATTTGTCTTACAGGAAAGGCAAACACATATAATTGTATCCTTTTAGGGTATAGTATTGTATATGGACCCAATGGTGATATCCTACATGTGTCTAAATGTTTACTTTACATGCATGTTTTTGAGTACTACATACTTTGAGATACATGATCATTCTAGTATTCACATGCACCTTAAAGTTGGGTTAAAATGTCATGGTGCACTTTCCATACCCATGTCATTTTTCTCTTAGTTTTATGCCTATTTTAAGGGGAATGCTTTAATAAACAAACATATTGACAAATGGTGTAACCTTGTGCAAAGTCAAGTCCATTGCCCTATGTTATCCTTTTTATATGCTTACCACTTATCCCCCTTCATGTGTTTATAAAATCTTAGATATATTCCCTATCTAGTAATTTATTACTCTCATCCTCAATTTATTCCCATATGAATGCTATCCACTATGATATAGAAAATCACATAAATTAAGTTTGTTGGTGTAGGACAAGTTCAAGGTCACGAATTACTCCTAGAATACTCATCCCTTCATAGGATCAACAAAAGGGTCTCATTCCAAGACAATTATCAATTTGATATTTAACCATTCCAAATCTTAATACATACCATATCTAAATCTTCTTCATTCTTTATATATTCATTAATTATGAAACTAAATACATTTGTTTTTTAGTTACATTTCCCACATTCACTTTTACAAAATTATCAATTATCATCTATTTATCTAAACCGATTTTAGATTAACCCACATGATAAATATAAATGTGCTAAACAAAAAATCTTGTGTACAAGCATAAAGTTTTTACACTTCTAATCAAATAAAGATCTTATAATTTAAAGTGATTAGATTTCCACAATCCATATGAAAATTAATGTAGTTGCTTTTGGATTTGATTGTGTGCTAGTTGCTTTAGAGAGTGCACATTAAGGAAAAGGGTCATCAAAGAATATTAAGTCAAATGGAAGAATCTACCAATTGAGGATGCCACTTGGGAGAATGAGCAGATATTGTAGCATCTAGACTTGCAATTGCTTGGGGACAAGAAATTTTGGGGAGAGAGGACAGTAATGTCCCCTTCTCAGACTAAAATATTTTCAGTGACCATTAGCCTATTTTCCAAGTTCCCATAGGCTAAGTGGTAAGGCAAGGGGACTCTAAGATTCTTGGAGAATGCAGTGGTAGCAATTCATGGATTCTTATGTTGGTGTTGAGCTCAAGGGATGATATTGGTTTGAATGATACTCTCCACAGTGTTATTAGACTATTGGGGTGTTCTCCAAACTTCTTGGAGAGCACATATATTTTTAGAAAGTCGCCAAGTTGACTTCATTCATTCATCGAGTGCCTTTGTTTTTCATTGGTGTAGTCATAATTAGATTCTGAGGTGTTTCAAAATTTCTCATCACTAGGGGTAAAATATTTTAATATTTCACTAAATTATTATGTTATTATTTTCATAGCTTCAATGATTAAATTTTGAAAAGGAAAAAATTACCTCAAAGTTGGATGCCTAAGTATGAGAAAGGGGGGTCATTGCATCTTATGGGGAATATTATTATTTTAAAAAGGCATTTTCGAAAAAGGTGAATTATTTTTTTATTTCAACTTGCAATTTAATCTCCCTCTAAAAAGCTATGAAAGGAGGCGTGGGATAGCTCATTTGTTCATGTTGAGATTTGATAACGAAGTGTTGTTGGGTTGAGGCTGGATTCTTCAAGTCTTTGAGGACGAAAACCCCCATGGATCATTCTTTTTGGAGTTGGAATAAGCTCCCTAGATGGACTAGTGTGGCTTCATTTCAAGGATCACCAATGCAGCTATTAGTGAAGTTTTTCAGTTGGATTTCTTTCATGGATTATTTTGATGTATTCTAGTATTGTTTTGTGTGTGGATGAAGTTGCTTTCAGTTGTAGATTTTGGAGTGATGATTTCAGACATTTCCCTTGCTACTGGGTCATGTCATTGCTAGTACAGGTCATACCCTCTATTTTGTTGATGTTGATTGAAGTATGTGGAATCTCCTTCTGGGTATTTGGCTAATAATTTCTATGGGTTGGGCAATTAGGAAGTGATTATTTGTTGGATGCAAAGAAGAGATTCTAAATTGTGTGGTGCAAATCGCCATAGGATAGGGTTGTACTATTCGCTAGGGAGGCATGTGAGTTGGAAAAGTGAATCACTCTCCTTTTATTGTGGTTTACGGGTCCCAATAGGGCACCCAAGCCTTGTCACTTCATTTATATCAATTAGTGGTTGAACTTTAGTAGATTGGACTATGGTGGAGTGCCTTTTCATGGCTACCTGGTGATTTTCTGAGTATATAAGACCTATTGCAATTCATCATCAAATTGTTTCAGACCTTTTTGCACTTACGGATTGAGGTATAATTTCATTGTTCTACTTTGGTGTTGATTTCACAATGTTTGGGGTTCATTTGTAGGTTGATTTCACTTTCATTTCATATCAAGTTTGTAAGCATCAGTCGTATATTGTTCATGAACTAAATTGTATTGAGCTCTTAGTGTAACATTAATTGGTAGTACCATTCGATGATTTATCTCTTTTTTTATTGCTACTTACCCCACTAAATAAGTGGTTACATTGTATTGACCCCACTAAATGAGTGGTTCCTTACATTGTGCTCACCGCTGAAAAGCGAAAGAGCTAATTTACTTTGATTATTGTATTAGCTTACCCATTGTATAAGTGGATGTGCATCTACTCACCCCACTGAACAAGTGGTTTACTTTCAGAAGCAGTATGATGTAATCCTTGCCACTGTATGCTCTCACCTTGCCCAAACTGGGAATTGGGTGATCAAAAAGTGGAAGGAAGTTGATTAAGTTGTTTATCAAAAAAAATGGGGTGGATATTACACCACTGAGCACCAACTCAGCAAAACACTCCAATATCTTCAACAAGAGGCTTCAACCTCACTATCTTCTCAAGTAGGAGGTTCCAACCTCCAAATAATATGTTTTCTTGAGTATTTTTGTTACAATATACCTCACCAATCTGCCTTAATATTTTCACAAAAATCTATTATAAATATGTCTTCAAAGTCTGTTCCAAATTTGCAATAATTCACTTTAAGATTTGGTCATAAATCTTCAATAATTCACATTAAAGTCTGCTCATAAATCTACAATAATTCTCTTTAAGATCTTATCATAAATCTACAATAATTCTCCTTCAGGTCTACTCATAAATCTGTTAGGTCTACTCATAAATCTATTATGAGTGGGAATGATATTTGTTACAACTTCTTTACACAAAACTCCTCATAACATGATAATATTTTCACATAAATTTATGTTCATATTATCATATACACTTCCTTCTCAAAATAAATCAAATTTTCTCTTCATAATTTTGCTCCTCTTCCCTCAAACTCAAAAAAAAATCGTTGAATTGATTACTTTCTAACCACACCACCTACTCTTTATATCTTCTCAATGCAAGTAATGGACACACTCTTTCACAAAGAACACCACCTTTCACCTAAGACATAACTCTTCAATTTAATTTATGCCCTTTCACAAGAAGTTGTTGCCATTAATAAATGACATCATTGCTCTTTCACTTCATAACAAGTTGCTTATATTATTTTTCCTAATCGCTTCACTTTTATATATATATCCTCTTTTTCGCAAGGATGGCACTCTCTTTTAAGGGAACTCGGCCACCTCTAAAATTTAAATCTTTAATTTTAATTTTTTGTCCAAGGGAGTCGACCACCTTGAAATGATAATTAAACTCTTCCTTCAATGATCATATGTGGCCAAATTTAAATCTTAATAAATTTATGATTTTTAGCACTCAATGAGATCTTCAAGTTGGCCCATAGGAAATTCAACTTTGTTTATTTTTTTTAAATCTTTAATTTTAACATGTTCTAAATTGGTCTTCCATTACTATCTTTCTTCAATGGGGACATATAATAAATTATACTTTTCTTGCTTTTACATCAATGACAACATATTCCAACAACTATCAAGGAAGATTAGACATTAAATGATTCTTAGAAGGATTCTTTGGGACATTTAAGGCTTTTAAGGTTGCTTGGGGGATCTATTTTTGGTTTCTCATAGATCAAATGATGCATATTTTTTAAGATATAGGAGAATATTTTGTAGATAGAGGGATTGAAGTTTTTTTTAGAATTTTGAGGAATATATCTGTAAAATATTTGATCTAGTGAGCCCATTGACTACTAGAATCTAGGCTTAATTTCTCACTTTTTGCAACCCCTCAATGCCTATCCCAAGTTCATTAGCAAAACTAAAACATGTAATGAGAAAATATATCTTGAAAATAATTGTGTGATAGAAGCCAACCAAACAACAAAATTAAAAATATTGAACGAATTTGTTAGAGATGCACTATCTGTCACTAAATTAAGGGAAAATATTCTCTCCTATTCTTAGCTCACCAAAGAAATTTTCAAAATTATTTTTCTTAAAAATAGTTGGTATATCAAAGATCAAAATAAATATATTGGTGTTCAAGGAATTCAAACAATGGTCTATTTATTTTAAATGATATTTTAAAAGAAACTATTTATTTATGCAATTAAAAATTGAAATACAATTATGGCATGAAAGATTATGACACTTAAACATTAGAAGCGTAAATGAAATGTCTAACTCTAGTAGCATTATTATGTAAAAGAGGACAAACTAGAAAAATGTAAAGGTTGCCTCCTAGGAAAACAAGACCCTTTACTTTTAACAAAAGCCATATCTAAATCTCTTCTAAACCCTTAGAGTTACTTCAAAGTGAACTAATGGTGTCTTTTATAGTTCCATCTCTTAATGGATCTCTCTATATTCTTAAAATTATTAATGACTATACTAGAATTATTTGGGGTGTCATCTTGAAAATTAAAATATCATCCTTCCCAAATTTAAAGAATTCAAAGCGCTAGTTGAAAATAAATCTAATCATAAAATAAAAATTCTTGGAACTGAATACATAAATAGAGAATTTGACAATTTTTGTGCCTTGTGTGGGATACAAAGAGAATTAACTTCCTCATACTGTCCTCAACTAAATGGTGTAGCTAAAAGAAAGAATAGAACTATCATAGAAATGGTTAGGTCTATTATTCAATAATTGAATACACCTAAATTTATACAGATTGAAACTATGAATACTACTATTTATATACTACATAGGGTACCTACAAAGGCATTACATCTCAATACACCCTTAGAAATGCGATCAAATCAAAAACCAAATATCTCTCATCTTAGGATGTTTGGTAGCCCTACATCTATTCTTATTCGAAAATAAAATTAAAAAGACAAAAAACTTGATTTATCCTCTATTTATTGTATTTTTGTTAGTTATGTGGGAAAATAAAATGTTTTAAGACTTTATGATCCTTCAAAATGGGGTATCATTCTAGGTTGAAATGTTCACATCCTAGAATCACTTTTATCCTCTTCTCAACCCATTTAAGACATTATTGAATCTTCTAAAGTCGGAAGATGATAAACTAAATAATAAATCAAAAAATAATTATTCTTCTTATCTCAAAGACCTTGATGGAATCAATCTTTGATCCAAGCCTCTAATATAGAGACCTCTTTTCCTCCCAAAATCACTAGAAACCAATAAACTTAAGTTGCTCCAACGTCTTTATATAAAAGTGAACTACAAACGTGATGTAGCTAATCAAAACCAAAAATAGAAAGATGTATTGTAGTCAATATAATTCCCTTCTTAAAAATAAAATTGGGGAGCTTGTTCTTCACCCCCTAACAAAATATATTATTGACTATCATTGGCTTTACAAAATCAAATATAACTCCCAATGAGAAATTAACAAGTATAAAGCCAAATTGGATGCTAAAGGTTTTAAGCAAACGCAGGGCATGGATTACAATGAAACATTTGCTTCAATAACAAAAATCAATACCATTTGTATGCTTCTTGTATTAGTTGCTCAAAATTGTTGGGAAATCCATCAATGGACATTAAAAACGTCATTTTAAATGGTGATCTTTAATAAGAGATCTATATAGCTTAAGGGTAAAAGCACAAAGCTTTGTCACACTTTTATAAAGGAATCAACCAACATTGATCCAAATTTTTAACTCAAATCACTAAAAAGTGACATGTTTTGAATTTTGAAATGATGCAAACTAATAAAATGTTTATTTTTTAATGTATTTTATGTTTTTATCTTTATTTTTTAAAAAAAAAATTATTTGTATCTATTTTTTTATAAAATTGACAATATAAATTAGTTGCAAAAATGTTGAAAAATGAAGTTAAACATCTATAGTAATTTTTTTTTTTTAAATGTGTATTTAAAATTTACAACTTTAGTGCATAGATTTATTTTTTCTCAATCTTGATAAATATTTTTTTAAATAAATATATTAAAATGGGTGTGTATTGAATCACAATTGTTTCTAAGACATCAACTTTTGTCTTAATTATTATCTCAAAAAAATTATATACATTTTGATAGAATTTTTTATCAAATGCACCATATTTTTTCAATTTTTTAATTTTTACTATTTTTTACAAGATAATCAACCTTATGTTTTGGTGTTGATAACCTACCTTTAGTAAAAATAAAAAATAAATTATAAAAAGCAATTAAACTATTAAAATATGTATTTGAAATCTACGCATATAGATCTACAAAAGAGTATTTTATATTTTCTAAAAAATGTTATTTACATGAGTAGTTGTTTAAACATCAAGTATTTTGAATAACTTATTGTTTTGGTAAATTGGCCTCAAATTGGTGTTACCTATGCATTTAGTTAGCACTTTTATTTAGAAAAGTTGTCAATATCTAAACTAGCTACAATGAATCTAGCTAGATTATATGTTTGACCGAAGTTGGTTTTTAGTTAAAAGTACTTAAATTCATTTATGCTGATAAGTTGGCCAAAAGTGTGACAACTTTGTACTTTTACCCTTAACCAAAAAGTTTTTATACAACCAAATAAAGAACCTATCGGTAAGCTTAAAAAATACATTGTGGATGTAAACATCCTCTTTAAGCTTAGTATTTGAAAATAAATAATTTATTTCAAAATCTTAGGTTCTCTACTTGCAATTATGATTAAGGTCTATTCGAAAATTTTGAAAATCATCAAATTGTCATATCATCATTTTGTATATGGAAGACTTGCTTATCACAAGTAATCTAACTTCGTTAATTCACATTTACAAGAACTTAGAGCACACCATTGAAATGACTTATCTAGGTTGTCTTCACCATTTTCTAGGTATGTCAATCTTTCAAGATCATCATTCCATTGTTATATGACAAAGCAAAATATGCTCAAGATCTTATTAAATTTAACAATTGACTACAAATCCAACTATCATATATCACCTTTGCAATAGGTGTCACATCTCAATTCGTGCATGATCCTTATATCCAACATTGGAAAAAGGTAAAAAGTATTTTAAGGAATACTAAAGGTACTATTGATTTTGATCTCTATAATACTCATTCCCAAAATGTGCATCTACATGGATATTGTGATGGTTGATTTTGCAAGAGATTCTACTGATAAAAAATCTACTTCAAGTTATGTGTAAGTTTGGTACAAGTGTACTTACATGGAACTCTAAAAAGCAACCAATTGTAGCCCTCTCCTCTATAGATGCAAAATATAGAAGTGTCATTGAAGCAACCAAGGAATCGATTTGGCTTTATCATCTTCTAAATGAACTTCGTATGGGTGCTAATTCTAGTACCACACTTTTTTGTGATAATCAAAGTTGTATCATGCTTGCCAAAAATCATGTTTATCATCGAAGGACTAAACACATCAAAGTACAAGCTGACTTTATTCATAAGAAAGTTCTATATGAAGACATTTATCTTAATCTATGTCAACTAAAAATCAAATTGCAAATATTTTTACCAAATCTTTATGCAATACTAAATTCTCAAAATTCAAAACAATGCTTGGCCTCAAAATTTATCATTGAGGTAGAGTGTGCATGACAATGACACCTCCTAAAGATTCTCATTTATGTATATAAATCCTACAAGCATTTTATAATTCTCTCTATAATTCTTCCTCCTAAAGATTCTCATTTATGTACATAAATCCTACAAGCATTTTATAATTCTCTCTATAATTCTTCCACTTGTAAAGCATAGTATTATATAAGACCTATGTGTGATATATGATGAACCTAGTGGAGACTAGTTTGAGGAGATCCAAGCTCCAATGACAACTTTATAAGACCACATTAAAAATAACAATATTAAAAAAAACTAAGATTTTAAATTATGACAAGATACCTTCCATGTAGATCAAAATACATGATCTTTATTTTGGCATATATTTAGTTCCTATTATATCTCTATCAAAGAAAGCCTACATTACTAGGGTACATATTTTCTTCTATAGGAATTGATAGATAATGCCCCCTATTACAATCAAAATAGATTTTATCAGTCACATTACTCAAAAACATTATTCTCAAAAAATCGGATATAAATTAAATTTAAAAAATAAATAAATAAATAAGTGTTACCTTTCCATCCAACCTAATAACATTCTTTTTTTTCTATTTGTAAAGACTAAAGCAAGGGTCTTGTGGCTGAAATTCCAACAAGGTTGTGTGGCAACACCCTAGTAAGGTATAGGGTGAAAGATATCATGACAAATAGGGGACATCCTAAAAACCCACCCTTATATCTTTTGTTTTTTTTTTTTGGAAATGGAAACAAGGTGACTTCTACTCCAATCCCACATTCCTAAAATGCTTTAAGATGTAGGTACATGAACTAACATGAAAATTTATTAAATGTTCGAACATAATGTTATTAAAAATCCCATCTTCCTAGCATTTATATTATTCTAATATAAGATTAATATACTCTATATTTATATGTTTTAAAAAACAAAATTTAAAATACCAATTAATAGATAATTTAATTATTATTAAATTATTAATTATTTACAAATGATAGTTTTTTAAACACTATAGCATCTACTTGTAAATATTTATTTGCTTACCCTCCCCTTATATTTAATAGACTTTTTCTATCATTGAAAGATGAAATTGATATTTGGTAAACATAATGTTTGTCATGTTGAAGTAAAGTGATATCCCAAGTCTACCTATAATTTTATCAGCAAGTATAGTAAAAAAAAAGTCTATTGTATTCTACACATTCATTTAATTAGTCTTTAATTAAATTAGTCTTTAATTAAATGAATTGATTATATAATATTGTGTAAATGATATTAATTACATTATATATATTTACTTTTCCAATAATGAAATTTAAATAATTTTATAAAAGCTAGTTTTTCATCCAACCCAACACAACACTCTTTTTCTAAAAGACCAAAGAAAAATGTCGTGGCAGCAATCTCTACCAAGATCAAGCGGTGAAGGAAATCCTAAAAAGTAGGGGACATTCTAGAAAACCTCTCCTATATCCATTTCTTTGGGAGGAATAGAACAAGGTGAGTTCTACTTCAATCCCACATTCTCAATGTTTTGAGATTGATAAAAGCAAAACAGCACTAGTTGCAAATTAATTTTCGAAAAACATATTTGGGTGTTAAAAACTTTCTAAACCTGAAAAAGCAAATACAATAAAATAAAATCTAAACAAAGCCCAACCTCGTAAAAGAATAAACTTGGAAAGCAAAAACCATCACAAAGAAGCCACCATTACATATTAAAAAAAATGAGATTATTAATTAGAGAAAATAAACTAAAAAACAACTTTTTTAAATATGTAGGGGAAAAGATCCAATAGTTGAGCATGTTTCCATAGTTATTATAGCATTTGTTGATTTAATGCCCAATACTTTAACAATATTGAATCAATAGTTGTGACTTTAAAGTTGTTAGTGTTGATAAGTACCAATAATTGAATAATATGTATTCCTTAGATCTAAAAAGCAACAAATAATGTGATGCCACATCAGCACACCAATAAAACATGATTTAGTGCACAAGTATCGATTTCACTTTTTTTTTTTACCTTTTTGGACACCTCGACAGAAAGCATGTTGATGTGGCATCATATTTGATGATGTAACCCTGAAACCTTAGTTATAAGCACGAGTGTTGTGAAGCAAGCTGCTGTAAAAAATTGAGAATTTTTTAAAATTTCCACGTAGGATTTTGAGAAGCGCGAAGTTAGGGTGCTCAACTACTGGATCCTCTCCTCTAACCAAAAACCAAATTACAAATTCATAAATACCTCTACATGTAATCAAGATTTCCAAGTGTTCTTTTAAAGCCAAGATTAAGATTTTGCTAAAGATTTTCGGAAGCAAAAATTAGACAAACCTTGATGTGAAAGCCTAAAATTATTATTAAAATACAATATGTTAAAGTTACAATTTAACTATTCATCATTCTTCAATATAATCTATTGTTATTTTGTCGAACTTTATTAGATATCTTGTATTCATTGCTCGATTGAAAAATTTAGAAATTCAAAGAAAAATACCTGACCAAATTAAAACTAAGCATCCCTTTAATTTTCACTTCAATTCTTAGTCACTTTGTTAAGAACTTGTACAAATAAAAGATAAACTATAATATCATCTTCCATCAACTGCCCAAAAATGCTACTAGCAACTTCGATAAATTCAATACAAACATGAGAACAAAATCGAGTCATTCATCATCAAATGTTTCCAAGAAAATTATTGAGCCTAAAAGAATTTTATTGCAAGCAAATAGCATTTCAATGTTTATTGGGACCTAAACTAAACAAATACGAACCATCATTATTTCCTGTATCCTTCGACATTGGCAAACCACCTCAATTTTGATGCGTTATTATCAAATACAACCTGCCCAAACAAACACCTGCGAAAAATGTGACTTATTTTTGTGAGGCAAAGTGGTTACTTGTAAGAACTGAGAAATGTCAAAGCAAAGGTTGTTCAAAAAATATATAAGTAAAACAACCACATTATTGTTGTTCACAAGAAAGTACAGTTACAAACAATAGTTGTTTAGATTGGTCTATAGAATCAAGAACTTAATTCTATAGCCCAATCTAAACCTCAATAAATAAATAAATTTAAACTGTTACCAACACTTTTCTATTGAGGAAGTCTTGTCATTTGTCTAAGAGCGCAAGCAGAAACTAGCAGTAATGAGAACAGGAATGTAACTTCCAAACAATCCACATCCAAATATAGTGAGGTCCATTTTGAACCTCCCTCAAAAGCTCATCTAGTCCAGAACATTTGCAAACTACCTTGATTTTGTTTCATTACCATCAATGTTTCATAATGGATTGATTAACTATGAAGGAATTAGCTGTTGCAATTGCAATGCACTTGATTGATTTTGTTTATGATGGATCTCTTAAAACAAACAAAAAATAATGTGATTTTTTGAAAATTCTAAAAGATGCATCACAACTTGTAAATAGTAACTTTAGCCAAACACATTAAAATCCTGGTGAAGTCACACACAAAGCATTGTATATTGAGTGATGGACCTACGCAAGATCACATTAATTGAAAATGTTACTTAGATACTCCAACTTTAACAATGTTATGGTTAAACACACAATTTCCCCTGTTATGCGAATGTTAAGAGTAATACAGCACATAACATTTGACTAGTCTTCAAGTAGATTCTAGATTTTGGAGTTTTTAAAATATGTGATTAAAACAACTGTTCAAAACAATACATCTTTGAGATAGGCTATTACATAAGTGTTATTGCATCACTTAGACTAAACAAAATCTCCGTTATTATCAGATACAGCCAGCACCTATGTTACCAAAGCATACACTGTGTGAACGAGACTATCAAAAGTAATCAGCAAGCGCGAGGTTCCAAAAAGACATGTCTGGATGAAGTTAACCGCTATAACGAATTCCAGCTGGAAAAAAAAATCTAATCGCATTTCTTGTAAAAGTCATCAAATTGTTGACAACTTCAGAACTTCCACTAATCTATTGTATTTATCAGACCCTATAGTACGAGCACTAGCCATCAAGCAACCAGCAGCAAAATCATGTTATTCTTTTGTGTCGAATGCTACAAGATTTGGAAGGAAAAGTAATTCAAGTGAGTTCTGCAATTCCATTACCATGTAAGTCTTGCCTTTATCAAAATCATCTTTAGACAAAACTAAACAAGGATTTATCCAAGAACTGATACCCTCCGTATTATCAAATAGAGGATTTGGCATCAAAAGCAAGGCCTGTCGAGGCAATTATGTTATGTTGAGTATGAATGACCAACATCATCTCTAGGCCAGCTTATGCCATTTTCCTTCAGGACCCCATTCCAGTGTTTGCGATTGCTTCCAAGAACCATCTTCAATTTTACTCCGCTACTGACATGAGGCAACCCCAAAGTCTGCTTGCTTCACTCGAAGGTTTAATTGTGAAATTTTCTTAATTTTATTTTGGCTCAATTCTGATGTTCAGTGCAAACCTTCTCAACTTCATTCTCTATTCTCTCCCTTGAAATCAATCGAGAGATTTATTATAGGAGATTGAGTTCCCTCATTGTCTACCCAATTTCCTGTTGCCGGATGGAATATCTGGAAATGCAGTCCTCAAGACTCGGTAGAAATTACTAGATTCCCTTGACATTTTCTATTGGTATGTTCCAATTTCTGTTATCTCAAGCACTACATACTTGTTAGCTATTTTTTGTTCAGTAATTAAATGTAAATCTTCTTCAGCCTCATATTTGTACCTCACTCGGATTAAAGGAAGCTCTAGGGAACCTGTCCTCACCTATTGTATCTTACCCCATTCACAAATCTTTAATTCTGAAGAAACTAGCCCACTTCCTGGTGGCAAATGTTAAGCTCCATGGACAACTACATCATGACCAAGGATGTGGCTTCACTTGTGGAACCGATTGGGTATCTGCCCTCAGTATAAAATACAAGTTTATTTCACTTGTTCCATAATCACCACAAAATCATAGAGGAGTAAACAAGCCATAAGGTATCAAATCAATTTGTGTGTTTCACATTGCCAAAAGAAGAAGTCCGTACATCATTCCAAGATATCCATTTTTACAAAACAAGAACAATCATGCAAGACATAGGACTGAATACTAAGCAATCATTTCAATGTTTTGGAAACATCCAGTCCTTGCTACATAACTAACCAACTAAGGAAAGAAATTTGATTGAATTTTTGGCTCGAGAGCTGGAAACTAGAGAAGTTCAAATCTCCATCTCCTTGCATGCTCAGTAATTGTTGCTGTAAATTTATGTTGCCAGTACATTCTCCTAATTAATAGCTTGTACAGATTTTTGGTGCTCACCTCACACAAATGCATGCCGTCAATCCATTTCATCTATAATCTATCCTTCACTGGCTTTGTATTATTCAACTATAAAACCATCAAAATCTAGGGACCTGTCATACTTCATAGTTTTATTTGCCAATCTATCTTTAACCCTTAAATTTTCCTTATCAGGCTCCATTGCACCTTGATAAAGCAGCTTTTTTAGCACAAATAACTGCCAAATATTCCTCTTTTCTTCTGTCTTGGCTAACACCCTCAGTAGAGAGGAAGGCATTGATAGAAATCAACTAAGTTACCAGTCTGCTGGGAAACACCCCTCGGTTTGGGTCCAGATCACATCAGCCCTAAGGCTGCCCAAGGTCCCACATTTCACCAGTGGGTCCATGAGCTGGGAGGTGAATAAGTGCTCCTGGGCTTGATCAAGGAGGATGGAGCGCCTCCAAGGTGGACTGAGAGACGGAGTGGATATGAGATCCTGCCATGTTCATGGGTCGGGAGGCTTGAGGGACTTCTCAAGTATGCCACCCCGAGATGGAGTGCTCCTGGGCCAAAAGGCATATGAGTGCTCCTGGGCTTGAGGGTCTTCTCAAGTACGCCACCCCGAGATGGAAGGACAAGGATCCACCCATGCTCTCACAATACAAGGACGACCATCCTTGAGATTGCGGTTTGCAAATATTTCTAGTGAATTCCTAATATGATTGGCTATAGGAATATGCTTTGGAAGAACCATTAATGATGTTAAGATATTTTGAATCCAAATGTTAATGATGACATGAACTATAGAACTAACAATTATGATGTTTTCAGTTTTAGCTATGGTGTATTGCTCTCAATATTATACTAGCACTTGCATCCATAAGAGGTTCAAGGGATATGCCGATAGGAAATTAAAGATAAAATTTTATTGAAAATAAGACTCTTCAAATAAACTTGCATAAAAATAATTTCCATAGGGATGAGCAACTTCTTGCCCATCACCAATATCCCCTCAACCTGCGTTGAAGCTAGAAATAGATTGAGCAAATGGATTCCTTTTTTCTAGATATTAGACATGGAAAAGATTTGGTATACATGCTAACAAAAATTTGTAAACACAAACTAGACACAAACTATTTGTAATATCCATGCTTCATGAATCTGTGATCACACACAAAAGGACCTTTGTTGGCATCTACTCTACTTATGCAATATCAAGGAATAAACAACGATTAGAACATAAATAAAAGCAGATTTTTGTCATGGTATTATAGTCGGAAATGTTATGATAAACATGCACGCAAATGAAGAAGAACAAATAAGGCACATAAATTGTTTGATTGAATGCCTAAAAAACAATGTGGTCTTCATGGTTTGCACTAATATCAAGATATGCATGAAATGGGTTTGTTGAAAAGGCTTTAAAAACTTTCAATCGAACGCAATTGGCAGGTGTAAAGCCAAATGCCACAACCTTTGCTAGCATCCTCCCTACCTATACCAAATGGGAGCTTTGGAATAGGGTATGGATATTCATCAACGTGTAAAGGATAGAGGAATTTGTCAAATGCTTTAATTGCAACTGCTATGGTAGACACACATGAAAAATATAGAAGCAAAGACATGTCATGAAAAAATGTGAATGCAAAGATAGGGCATGTGAATTGCAATTAAAAGATAAAATTTAATTGAAGATAAGACTGTTCAAAGAAACTTTATAACCTTTTATGAGTAGGAAGAATTTTTCCAACATCTACATAAAATCAATTTGGAATAATGAAAACCAAAACAATAAAAGTTTTCATGAGAAAAGTGCAATGTAAAGGGGGAAAAAAATCTTACAAGCAATACACAACGACTATCACAAAGAAACGTACAAGCATACAAAGATATCCCAAAAAACGCTCAAGACATAACAAAATAACACCAGAGAAGCTCAAATGTAATGCGAAAAGCATAGTATGTAAGCTAAAGGTGAAATTTTAAATCCAGAAAGCAAATATTATTACAAAATGCGTGAAATCATGGCAAGTGACTTACTGCAAGATTTTGCACAAATTGTGTCATGCTGTCAATGATGCCGCTGAGAAAAAATGGGTAGACCTTGCAAGAAATTTTTACGAAACCCTACCATAGCAGATATTTTTAAAATGAAACAAACCAAAACCAAATTCCCTACAGTTGCTGCTTCAATCTATTCACTGGTATACGAAGAGCAGATCTAAAAATATCTGGGCTTTAGGGATCTACAGAAATCTGATTTGATTTAGAGATCTTCGCAACTTTTTAAACAAAAATATTAAATGCAATTTTTTTTCAGATATGTGACAGTTTTCCCAGTGATCTGAAGATGGTTGGACAGGCATGTGGCGGTTGCCTTCAACGGGAAGAAGGTAAGCTTGCCCTTGCTGTTGCTCGACAAATCCATTTCATCAGGCTTTGGTTATGTTCTGCAGGGCATTAGTGTCCCCTTGCAACACTAATGGCAATCCTCCAAAGGTATTCAGTATTCTAAGATTCTTAAATATTATCAGTCCCAGATATCAGACGAGGCAGAAGAAGCAGAGGTAAAGCAGAATGCAGAGATGTGCAAGTTACAAGGTCATCTCCACAGGTGGACATTTCTGCAAGCTAAGATCTGACCTAAATCAACAGACTCAACCTGTGGCGAGCTATGGATTGTCGTGATTCTTTTCTGATCCTTTAGCATCCAGATTTCAACACCTTCCCATTGCGTTCATTCTTTGGTTTCAGTGCTACGTACATTTACTTTCCATATATCTAACGCTTAATTTCAGAAACATATGCCCTCAAATATACTTGTTATTTAATCTAGATTAATCTATGTTTATTTGTATACATCTTATTGGTTTAGCCTGGATTAGGTTTAGGGAAAGTATATTTTCCTTTTACAATACTATATCAGTCAAAATAAAGACCTGAATCTAATGCTGCAGTTATAGGCTCAGATCTATTGGGAACAGTGTTCCATTGAAAAATATCTCTAGGCGTCTGTGGATGACATCCCGGACATCACAAGGACAGGGATGAGGCAGCCCCTCCCTTTTTCAGCAATTATCAGGCATCCCTAAAACATTCCTGAAAAGAGGGTGTTCCCCAGGAACATCCCCTATTTTGCTAACATCCCTCAACACGTCAGCAGACAGCCTGCATCATTTGGTAATGTATTTTAAATGAAATAAGTCAAACAAACAAAAAGCCTAACAATTTTTCTTAAATTGCTGTTTCCGTATTTTGATGTCAGAAAATTCAAAATAGTAATACTTTAGGCATAGAAAAGTGTTATTCTTGAATAGTTGTAAAAGAGCACCCTTGAGGAACTCATTGATGTTTTGTGGTTGTTTTGGACTTCATTACAATTTGTTTAATGATGTTTGCTAAATATAGGAGTGGAATAATCACTACAAGGCTACCGAAACCCTGTGAAACTTTAAATACTGTTTTTTCTTGATAAGTAGGATGTATTTTCCACAGCATGTCGAATTGTGATATTGCTATCAGAATTCAACCGTGTATTTTTACGAGTCAAACTATCTTTTCTTATTATTTAATAACCATCTTCCCAACATCCCAAAAATTGAGTCCACATGTACCCCTATACCCAAAACTCGGAGAAAAGTTAATCGCAAATGTCTCATGCTTTCACAAATATTATTTCCAAATATGAATAGCTCAATCTTGAAACAAAAATGCAGCAACCTTTAATCAATTATGGGATTGATTGGTATTGTTTTTACCTTTCCTGCCATAAATATAGACTGTTCACTGGTTCCAATAGTGGAGAACTCACGATGTCTAGAATTGTCGCCATGTACTTAATCTACTCTTGTGTATAGGAAAGGGAGGAGAGAAAGGTTTAAACATATTTACTATAGGATGTTGATTTAAAGTTTAAACCATGATTCAAGGGTTGATGATTGGCATGTCCACCCCATGACAGACAGTCTTTAATAGGCAGCAATAGCTCTACTTTTTAACATCACTCCACCTTAGCCAAAACTGTTATTCTTGAACAGTTGTAAATGAGATCAACCTTGAGGAGCTCATTGATGTGTTGAGGTTATTTTGGACTTTCGAATTTAACTACAAGCCATAAACCAGCTGCTGCAAGGGTGAAACTGTTGTGATTCATACAATGGTCTATAAAACATGGGTGTGAAATAATCATTACAAGGCTATTGAAGCCCTATTAAACTTTAAATATTATCTTGTACTGCCCAAACAGCTGTCACCTGAGTTGATTGTTCCCTATGTACCCAAAACTCAGAGAAATATTGATTACAAATGTCTCATGGTTTCACAAATCTCTTATCCTTACAAGAGTTCTGCAACCTGAAACGAAAATACAGTAACCTTTCTTCAATTACTGAACTGATCAGAATTGTTTTTACCTTTCCTGCCAAAAATATAGACTATTCAGATGGTGGAGAACCTGCAATGTCTAGAAATGTAGTCATATTCTTAATCTACTTTTGTGCACAGGTAAGGGGAAAGAGAAAGGCTGAAATTATTGTAGGCTGTTAATTTGAACCATAATCCAATGGGCATGCCCAGCTCATAAGGCACAGTCTTTAATAGGCGGTAAGAAGCCTTACTTGCTTTACATATTTTTTACATTACTCCACCTCAGCCAAAGGCTCTTCCGTGGGTGATAAATGTTTATCCACCTCACAGAAAGACACCCCAGTATCCCAAAGTAGAATGCCTCTCAGCATAATTAACAATTCCAGAGACCAGAACGCTGAGCAACGACCATCCCACCAGTCTATTCCCTTGGGATATTTTCCTAACTAGACTAATAGATAACAGATTGACGAGATCTTGTTTTTGAAATACAAGCTAAAGTGTTATGGATCAAATAATTCTGGTAAAACTAACATTTGAACAAGACTTACATCAACAATCCTCATGTCTCTTCGGATCTTTAACTTCCAAAAAACAAACAGCTATTTAAGAGTTTACATTAATACAATTCATTCATCAAAGAAGTAAAACAAAGGCTTAACTTTTCAGTAGTCTGTACAAAATAAACCTTGTAATTTCTCTCCATGTATCAATTTCCAGCTACAATCACATTTTGCATGCAGAAAAAACATTTTAGATTGAATCGTGCCTTTACCTTATCTCAAAAATCCAACGCATATTATCAGATGCAACCGGCATAACCGGGCTATGTACCAAAGTGCTTTGCAGAAACGAAACCCTATGCTACCGAATTAAGAATCCATGTTGGCAATTTGATCAAAAATTGCCGTAATACTGTTTGAATGACAGACTTTTACTATTAAATAAAAAAATGAAAACAAAAAGAGACAAGAAAATCTACACCTGCAAAAGGACGGGAATACCAGTTATTTGGGTTCTTTAGCAAAAGGGCATTTCTAGCCTAAAAAAATAATGATACAAGAGCTCTCTTCTCGCAAAGAATGGATATTTACACCTTGTGGACCTCAAGAAAATGAATTGTTTCACAAAATAGTAAAATACCAAATAAAGAAAAATTTGAAGCGAGTAAAAATTAGCACAATCCAAAACGTAAAGAGCTACTTACCTTTCTTCCTCTCCCGACAATTAGAAGAGGTGGACAGGTGAAGGAGACTGTCGGAGAGATAACCAACGGGGTCCGCAGCAGCAGAGGCGGATGCAGAGGGAGAGGAAGAGGGCCAATCCTCTTGCAACACTACCACGACGTTTGTGAGCATGTGGATGCAATAAGAGGAATCATACATCATAGAAGAACTATATAATAATATAAATTGAAGGGTTTATACACCTGGGCTTCAAAATTTGAATGTTGCAGGATATTCAAGAATCAGTTGAGGGCTCCCTCATAAACAAAGGTCGGCTTATCATCATTACCCTTCAAGCAGGCAGAGAAAACTTCGTTCTCATTCTGGATAATGCACTCTCCATATCCGCCATCTCTGACGATGATATCTTCTATACTGAATGATGGGAAACTCAAATATACCACACCTTCATACTCATTAAAAAGAAAGTCTAAGTTAAGTTTACAAACACTAAGTATCTCTTTCCAACCATGGTTCGGGATTCCAGACAAAATTAAAAAATCCGCATTCACCTTACCAACGGCAAACCTGTAACAAGCACTTCTCATGGCGGATCTCCTTTGCCTTTGTCCTCTTCGGACACCCACTATATCTTAGCCTCCTCTTTTAGTACCCACTACATCTCTGCTACCTCCTATCGAATCACTCAAGCATAACATTTAGTAAGTAAATCCAATTCATCAAATCGATCTCCCATACAATTAACTGAAGCTCCACTACAGAGGATAACAAAGCGTGGAAGGAGGAGAATATACCGGCACAACGTTAGCCATTAAAGTGCTCCTCACTACATTCATGTGCAGTCTTGTGTAGTTCAATTGCTCCTGCCTTAAGTTAACAATTCTTGGCTTGCCAGTTCTCAGCCTCAGGGGCAATCGAATGATGCAAGAGCAGAAGCAGAGGCCGAGGAAGCCATTTGTATGAGGGAAGAAACCTCCATGGAGAAACCCTGCAATCCCCTTCCTCTTTCACTACGGAACTGAAATTAAAGGATATTTATCTACAAGTTGGGTGGTGATCAAGGGCGACAGCAGCAACACATGCATTAATGCATTGAAATATGCGATATATCTGTTTTCAAGCGTGACGCAAGGGATTCCTGGCACCTAAAACTTGTTTCCCAATGGCATGAGACCTGTTTCAGGTGTGAGACAGGTTTATCGGGGAAATGTGGACTGGCAAGTCCACTTAAAAAAGCCTATCAGCTACCTAGTTTATGTATTAATCTGAATATAACCATAAAGTTGATACTTGTTATTACTAATATCAGTTTTTAGTGATTATTATTGTTTTGCAGGTCTAAATTTAGGAATATCCCAAAGGGGGACATTACACATTCTGTACAAATTCAGCTATCAGTTCAATTAACATCTAACAAAAAAGGTGTCCACAAAATGAATTCAAAAAAATGGAAGATTGGAGTCTTCCCAGTTACAAATATCAGCTTGAGTGTTCAATTTCCTGCTTCCAAAACCAATTTAATTTAATAAAGTAAGAGATGTTCTTCTGTCACTGGTCAAAACCTGTCAGATAATTCGCAAGCTTCTCTAGCTAAACTCAGTAAGTTTCATTCTCAGACTAGTGAGATTCATACTTGGATTCTGCTGCTTAAGGAAAATTGTGGCAGGATTTTCAAAACCTGTTTTTTTGTTCTATATCCTCATCTACTGTAGGTGCAAACTCAACAGATTTACATGTTCTTTATATTTATTCTTTTGCTTCTGATGCATAAATTTATGTCCTTTTGTGTAATTACATCTTCGTTTTATTGCCCGACTTTTGGTGAGTTCTGAGTCCAAGTCAAAATTTGGGGCTGCCAAATCCGAGTTTTCCTACCATGTTTTGGAATATAATCTCATTTGCACCAAGCTAAGGTATGAAAAAAGTATATCCACATTCGAGTTTACAATCTTAAAGATAATACAAATTTAACAGCAAAAATAAAATGATTAAGAAAAATATGTTGCAGTGCTTCTAACAAGGGAAGAAAAGTCCACATAATAAGTCCAATGGTAAAGAGCAATCATGTGTATTGCTTTGACAACTATTGAATTGCAAGCAGAATATATACCCACTAAGCCTAAGTAATCTCTGTAAAGAAACAATTAAAAACATGACCCAGTGTTTTAAGTCACAAAGGGGAATGAATCAGCGGTATTGCATTTCATCATACAGGCAAAACCATGATACTCAGCACAACTTTACAGCTGCAGCCAAGAGAATCTGGGTTTTTGAAAAACCTGTTGGAAGTACCTGCTTTACTCATCACTTTCTTCCCCTTCACTTCAGCCGAAAGAAGTTGCATCAGGATTTTGCAATTAAATTCCTGAACGTGTTCTATTCAACTGCATTTGAACGTTGTGAATCTTAAAATCAAAACTCTCACAAACAATGAATTTTAATAAAAATATAAAACTAGAAATAAGAAGGGCTCAGATGAGTAAGGCTTAGGTCATACACTGCAAAACAAGTGTAGCACATATTTACTTGCCACCAGCAGCTATAAGCTGGGCAACAAATAAGACTATGTTGCACTACCTTGATGCAGTCTCGTATTCATACTTTCTTCACAGCTCCCCCCTGAAGCAATATTAATAGTAACAAAAGAATTCTTCTTACCATGAAATTAAAAAGAGTATCATAGAAACAACATTTTTCAAAGCTGAATTCAAAAGCTTCAGAAGAATAATGGAAGGTAAGGATATTAAAAAGTTGCAAAAATGATAATATTGGATGTTTGAAAGTTGAGCAAAGAATGAGGTCCAGACATAATAAATTCTATAAAAGGTTGATCCGAGTTTCAAACAAGCAATGCAAGGACTAAAAGTTTGGCAAGATGCAAGAATAGGGTGCAAAGAAGTTCAATCAAAAGCAAGGGAAAAATAGAAAAGGAACAAATTTTCATTTCCCTGTGGTTCTCCAATGAAACACATGAAACATAGAAAATTTAAGACCAATTCACAGTTTTATAAAGCATTCAGGCCATAAATTATAGGTTCAGCTTCAAGCTTTCTGGATGAACAGATAAAGACCAGTTCCATGTCGAAATAAGTGTTCATGCTATGTGTTTGATTCAGCTCTAAGCTTTCTGGTTAACCAAGCGACTAAGCATGCATTTAGAAAATATAAAATCATTTCCCTGACAAGATTATGTGGGTATAGTTATTGGTACGTCAATGTCAAAATCCAGGTAAGCTTACATCCATATATAATATAATGAAATTTCCAAATTTTTTAAATTAATGTGAATAATTAATTTTATACCAGTGACTGATGAAAATTAGCCAATTGCAAGCTTTAGTAGAGTCCTCATTATCATTAAGTATTATAATAAATATTGTTGTCAGCTAAGTCACAAGTTTCATGTCAGAGTTTGAGTTCAGTGAGGAAATTATTCAGAGCAAGTTCATCAGTGCATAAAAACCAGAAAGAAATTCATGACTAAGTTCAAAGTATGTAAAATGATTAAAAAATTCTAAAACTTCAACAGAATGTTTAAAAATAAAATATAGAACTAAAAATGATAAAATAAATGAAATTGAAAACTGAAAAAAATAGACTTAAAAATAAGTTAAAAATCTAAACCCTTCACTAAACAAAAAGCCCTTGGTGTAAAGCTAAAATGGGGAATTTATTCTAAACCTTCTCTCAAATGGGTTAGAATACTCCAGAATAAATACTTGGACTCAATGGGCCCCGCTTGGATCATAACTGTCTATAATCCTGCAAAAGGATCTAGTATTTGAAACTTTCTTCTATCTTGCAGGCATATCTTTCAAAACATGTCACACAGGTGATCAGAAATGTCAGGAGTGCAGAATTCTGGGAAGACTCATGGAATCGCTTCCCAGCTGTGGATGGTTATCATGATTTCACTGAGGCAAAACAGCAACTAAAATCAGCCTGGGGGTCCAAGGTCATAGACCATCTGATTTCTAGCTAGAGATATGGGATTGAAGAATGGGTGTAGAAACACGAGTGGTTTTGGAATACCTGATCAGCAAATTAAGTCCCTCCAGCATCTACTAGCAGAAAGGAAAATCTTCATCACAAAAGGACAGGATTTAATTAAATGGCATTGTTCAAAATCAAGAGAATACACAGCAAAGTTGGGTTATATGGTTGAGGAATCAGATATTGTGAACCATGAATGGCCAATCCATCTTTATTGGCACAATTATTGTTTGCCAAAAGCAGGGGTGTTTGCCTGGGTAGCATTGCAAAAGAAAATACTAACAGTAGACACATTCAACAAATTAGGCTATTGTGGTCCATCCAGGTGTGTTCTCTGCAAACATGATGAAGAGAATGTTAACCACTTACTGTTAAATTTCCCTATCTCAATCAAATGCTGGCAATGGCTATTGGCTAGGCTTGGCTGGGTAAGTGCAGTCCCAAATAATATTCTGAGACTGTTTCTATCTTTTTCAGTATTTGGTATATTTGCTTCTCAATGGTTTTTTAGGAAATTTGGAAGGAGAAAATCAGCCAACTTTCCACCCAGTAGCAATGACCAAGGAATATCTAGAGCAGGTTGTTTGATTTGTGATTCAGAAGGTAGATTGATCAGAGAGCCATCTAAAAGACTAAAATAGGGAATGACTGACAAACTGGAAATGCAGTTCTTTGTCCTTGGCCTTCAGATTTGCCACAAGTATGGTGAGGAATGTGGAAATAGAAGGCGATTTAAAGGTGATGATAAATACCATAAGAAAACAAACTTCAGCCAATTGGAAAATCAATAACATATTACAGTTACCCTAGCCTTTATTCAACTCTCAAGCCAATTTTACTATTCAGCATATATACATGGAAATAAATGGGGAGGTGGATCTCTTAGCCGATTATTGGTCTCCAATTTTTAATTAAGGTTCTATTCCCCTTCTTAGGAAGAAGCTTAATTACACCTCTGTTTATCTCACTTCTCAATGTACCAACCCTGACAGCCTCATTGTATACATCAAGTAGATCAGGAACAATCCAGTCAATGTTCTTTTAATAAAATTCAATGTGGATACCATCCCATCCAGGAGATTTTCCATTTTTAAAAGAGCTGATAGCAAAACATATCTCTTCCTCAGAGAAATCTCTATCAAGAAACATACCATCATCTTTATCCATTTTTACTAGAATAACTATTCTACACAATTCTCTGGCCTCCTCATTAGCATTGCCGCATCTAGAAGAAAGAGGCCTATATCGAATGTCCTAAATGCACTTTTAAAGCTTTCCTAATCACCTTTATTGCTACCATTTATATTTATAGGCCCAATTCTCTACCTAAATTTTTTAGCTTTTAGCATATTGAAAAAACATTTGGAACCTTTGTATCCTCACTTAATCTAGTTTATTCTTACCCCCAATTTGATCCCTTGAGCAATATGGCTTTGACGCATGTCCATTCATGTTTTAATTCCACAAGTCTTTTTTTAAGATCAATACTGCTTGGATTATTTTGGAGCTCTTCTGCACATTCTGCCATAATTACCCCACATTCAAAACCTTTCTTACTCTTATCAAGAGCCTTCTTCTCATCAACAGTATTCAAGAATGTTTTTCAACCATTGGTCAAGTTCTGCCAGAGTGAAATAGCAGATTTTGAGGGAAAAATGTTCTTATTAATATTTCCTAATAGTGTGGACACCATTCATGTAATCTCTATCTTGTAGAAGACATATATGTAGTTTCTATAACCCTTTCTTATATACTCTGTTGTCAGTAGTACCCCCTTGAAGCATTACTGAGAACTTTACAATTTACATGATAGTGATTAGGCATTGTAGAAGGGTGTACCCTAACACGGTTGTCCTCAATATCATAAACTTGAAATGACTGCTTATTTAATAATCTTGTGAAGTCTAGAATATAGCCTTTGTTGGCCTTTTTGATTGTTACAATTTACAAATACAGTGTAATGTCCCATTTTCCTAGGCAGTGATCTGTTGCAGAGGTTAGTCCATCACTTGGTCCCTGTGGACTAACAGGGTGGTTAGGGGGGCCTTTGAGGGCGATTGCAGACTTGTTCAGTCAACCTTTTGAGCTCGATCGGTGTTTTCCCAGCTCAATGCTTACTAGGGTTCTCGCAATGTGCTATGCGAAGCTTATTCAGACACTTTATCCATACTATTTATAGTAAGTCACTAGGGTCTCTGGTATGGTCAATTGGCAGTGTTCCTATTTTGGGCTTGATGGAGGAATTATATCCTGGATTTATCTTGGTTTAATTATGGTCCTAGATATTAAGTTTTAATAACATTAATTATAAAGTTAAATGAATTATTTAACTTTATGCGTTATTAATAAATTAAAAGGGACTATAAAATTAATGTCTCCTACAATCAATTAGTTAAAATTACTTATTTAACTTTATGCGTTATTAATAAATTAATGTCTCCTATCAGATTTGAAGAGATGGAGGAGCAGCGCAAAAACTGCGAAAAAACGCAGAAGGGCGCAAGGAACTTGCAAAGAGTTTTAGAGAGTTCAGGGGATGGAGCTTCAAACGGTTAGGCGGCTTTTGGCGACAAGACCAAAGGTGGATCTCCTTCATGGGGTGAGGAAGCAACAAGGGCAATCACAGACAAGGAGGTGCGGGATCGAGCCAGAGTGGAAGATTGGTGCAACAATCATCGAGGGCATCCTTGGCAGTTTCGTTCGAGTGCTGGTTGGTTTGGGCGGCAGCGGCAGGATTGTGCTTCCAACCCTAATTGAACCAAAAGGCGTGCGGCTTTCAAAGGGAAATGGCAGGAAAAAAAATTCAAATTTTGGTGAACAAAAGAGAGCTGGTCGAGGCAATAGGCGAAACCCTAAATCTTCTAAGGGTTCGCCTAAAGACGAATTTGGTTGCTCTAATCGGAGGACCATGGTTTTAGGTTCAAATTTTTTGGCTCCATCGATCAAGCAGCTGGAGAATCAAGGTTTAATTATGAGATGGTTTGGTTCAAACCTGAACTAGGATGCATTGATCAAATGGTGGCAAAGTCGATGGGGCTTAGAGATGAGTTTCAAATATATAGGAAATGGTTTTTTCTTAGTAGTTTGTCCTTCCCCCTCTGTTTGTATGGAAATTTTGGAAGGAGTTTGGTTGATGGACGGATTTGGCTTTTATATGAAGAAATGGGAGGTTGGGTTTGATCCCTGCAAGCACCAGATGTCTTATATTCAGGATTGGTATAGTCTTCCAAGTCTCTCCTTTGAATTTTGGCAAGCAAATATCCTGGAAGAGATTGGAAACAATTTAGGTAAGTATATATGTACGGATGAATGGACTAGGGAAGATGGAATAAGCTCTTATGTGCGCATTTGCGTGGAGAATCCCCCCTCGAGCACTAGATGGAAGGAGGTTGATATCTACATGGAGTGGGGAGTTTTGACTCAACCCTTAGTCTTCGAGCCCAGACCTGTAGGCAGCTGGGTTGGCGATCATGGGAAGACTCGATTGTCCCCAATCGAAGAAATGTTGATACTTCTACGGGCCTGTGTCCTGTCATCCCTAATGGTGGGTATCCTGGGATCTTAAACAATCTAAAAGAAGACAAGAACTCTCATCCTTGCCAAAAGAATGAAGAAGCAACTGTTCCAAAGCAGGTGTCAGATGTGGCATCGCCAAGAACAAGCAAGGATAGGAATCACCTGCTAAACAACAAAGTAAGTGATGTATTGGATCTCATAAACAATAATTTCAGGGAAGAAAATCTAGATTCCCTAATTGAGGTAAGCAAAGAAATTGTGGAATTGGCGGAGGAGACAAAGGTTGCTTCAAACGAACATCTCATTGGGGATACAGAGCTGGAAGATTACTAGCTGGAGGATGGTCGATCGTTTGGAGGAATTCAAGCCTGCTTCGGCACTGGCAGATGAAGAGCAATTCTTTCCTGGACCCGACGATCTGGGAATTATGCAAAGAGATGTTGGGAAGTCCTCCCCTGATTGTGGAGAACACAAAAGAAGGGGCAGAACTCCAAATGTGGAGAAGTTAAAGGTGGACGGAGAGGCAATCGGGCAGAAGAAAATCTTTGAAATGCTTAAAGTAGGGAAGGGGGAGCCCCTTCCTGAAGGAAAATGAAGATCCTTAGCTAGAATGTTAGGGGCATTAATGCCCCTAACAAGAGCCGTTTGGTGAAGGATCAAATTATGTCCTCCCAGATGGAACTCTGTATTCTCCAGGAAACCAAATTAAATCTTGGGGAGGCAATCTTTTGAAAAAAGAATGAGATCTTGGAAATCTTTGTCTGTGTCTGTAGAAGGGGTTGTTGGGGGTTTGATGACACTCTGATGTCCTAATAAGGCTTCAGTGGAGAAAGTGGCGGAAGCAACTAGATGGCTCGCCTGCAAAGTGAGGAGTTTTTCCTCAAACCTCAACTTTCTTCTGGTTAATGTGTACGAGCCGCATTCTTGCATTGACAAAAGGACTTGGATGCAAATTGAGAATATATGCTCTACAGCTAGCCTGGAGTTTTGTATTGTTGGGGGAGGTTTTAACGCGATTTTGTGTTTTGAAGACAAGCGAGGCGGAGTATTGCAAAGGCTGCAATCCCAAATTGATTTCGAAGACTTTATGGAAAGAAACCATCTCTTCGAAATTCCAACAGCCAAAGGCACCTACACTTGGACCAATAGGTGTCTGGGTTTCTGCTCCATTGCAGAGAAGTTGGACAGATTTTTCTTCAAAGGAAACATGGGGTCCTTTCCCTACTCATTGGAGAGTAGGATTCTTTCGAGCTCAGGGTCTGATCATTTCCCAATCCTTTTGGAGCTTTCCAGGGAAAATCGACCAGCCAGGTATCCCTTTAAATTCGAGGCAATGTGGATGAAGGATCAAAATTTTCTCCCATTGATTGCAGCATGGTGGGAGGAAGTTGGCTCAGTGGGTTCAAAAATGTTCAACTTGGCAACGAAACTGAAGCATGTTAAACATAGGTTAAAGGAATGGAACAAGTCTTGCTTTAAAAACATCTTTGAAGAAAAAAGCAGAATTGAAGGGGAATTGAAGGCCCTAAACGAGGAAGTCATTCAATGGGGGATGGATGATGCAAGGTTCCTAAAGGAAAAGGAGTTGTTGAAAGAACTCAATGAGATTGTATCGAAAGAAGAAATTTTTTGGAGACAGAAGTCAAGGGAGGTATGGCTAAAGGAAGGAGACAAAAACACCAAATTTTTTCACAATTCAACCAAAGTAAGGCGGCAGGTCAACAGAATCTCTCACGTCATTTCTGCTAATGGACGCTCTCTAGATGATCCGGCCCGAATTGTTGAAGAGGCAGTATCTTTTTTTCAAAATCTCCTTAATGATTGGGACGGATCGAGGCTCATTGCACAACATCTCCTGGATTGTATCCCGAAGCTGGTGACGGACAAACAAAATCAACAGTTATTAAAGAGCTTCACGGAGGGAGAGATTTGAGATGCGCTTTTCCAACTCCATCCAGATAAATCCCCTATGCCTGACGATTTTCTTGCCTCTTTTTTCCAACATTGTTGGAAGATTGTTGGGATAGACGTTGTCACAGCCATAGAAGACTCCAGGGCATCAAGAAAAATTTTGAAGGAACTGAATAACATGTTCATTGCCTTAATCCCGAAAAAAGAGAAGCCAGATAGAATGGAAGATTTTCGGCCCATTTCTTTATGTAATACTGTTTCCAAAATTCTAGCGAAGGCAGTGGCAAACCGCCTTAAGGTTCTCCTACCAGGTTTAATCTCAGAGGAACAAACAGGCTTTGTTCCAGGGCATTCAATCTAGGATGGTGTAATAATAGCTCAAGAGGCCATCCACTCAAATCTCTAGAACCAGATCGCAATCAATGATCATGAAATTGGATATAAAAAAGGCCTATGATAAGGTAAATTGGCGCTTTCTGCTTAAGGTAATGGAGAGTTTTGGTTTCCATTCAGCATGGTTGGACTAGATCTTCAATTGGATTGCTAGCCCAAGATTCTAAGTGCTAGTAAATGGCTCACCTTGTGTCTTTTTTGAAGTATCTCGTGGGCTTAGGCAAGGAGACCCCCTCTCCCCTTTTCTGTTCATAATTAGGGCTGAGGCACTTGGTAGATATTTTAATAGAGCAGTCAATCTGGGAGAGCTCAAAGGGATCCAAATAACAAGTAATCTTCCCCCAATGACCCATCAGCAATTTGTCGACGATAATATGCTACTTGGCAAGGCTAGAATAAACGAGGCTTGAACCTTCAAAAGAATCCTATCAGATTATTCTCGCGCCTTGGGTCAAAAGGTAAGCTTGGAAAAAACAAAAGTTTTTTTTCTTTTTTACTGACCCTGCATTAGAAAATCACATTCTCCATGTTTTGAAGTTTCACAGAGGCAAGCTCCCATGTAAATACTTGGGTCTCCCATTGGCCTCAGGGGTCCTATTTGGCAAACTATGGGACCCGTTAATGGCAAAAGTGGAAAGCAAGCTTTCTTCGTGGAAAGGCAGGTGGCTGTCTTGGGCTGGGAGGTTAACGTTAATTAAGACAGTAGTGGCGGCCTTGCCAATATATATGCTTTCTTGTCTTCCCTTGACTGGGAATGCATGTTCCAGAGTCAATCAAAAAATGAGAAATTTCTTCTAGCAAGGAAATTCAGAGCAAAAATAGTTTCCTCTAATCAAGTGGGAGAAGATATGCAGAGCACGTAAGGAAGCTGGTGCAGGAATAAAGAATCTTGCCTTACAAACTAAAGCTCTGGGCGCCAAATTGGCCAAGCAAATGTATGTTGGCCAAAATCTAAAATGGGTGAAAATCTTAGAGTCAAAGTATTTAAGCGAAGAGGAGACAAGTTTCTTCACAACTAGACGCCTCCCTAAAGGTTCGCGAATATGGAACTTCATTTGTGGCTGCAGAGATCTAATCTCGAACTCACTTTCTTGGGACGTTAGAGATGGAAATACGGCTCTTTTTTGGGAAGATTCTTAGGGCGGCTATGGCAAGCTCACAAAAAAAGACAATCGAAGAAACATCAAGGAGGTCTCCAAGCGGGTTTGGGGAAGTCGTGTAAAAGATTAGTTCACCACTTCTCAAGTGGATGGGTTTTTGAGATGGAGTTGGAAGGATCCCAGGCAATTGGGTCTCAGTATTGAGGAAGTGGAAGCTTTTGAAAGCATTCTTAAGGAGTAGTCTCTAAACATTAGGGATGGGAATGATGTTTTGAAGTGGTGTGGCTCAGCCTCTAGAAATTCTAGGGCCAAGGATGGCTATAGAAAGTTGGAAATAGGTCAGGGAGAAGCTATGGGGCAGGATCAGTATATCACAGATAAATTATGTTGGAACAGCAGTTGCCTTCCCAAGGCTGGAATTTTTTCATGGGCGGCCATTCAAGGTAGAGTATTGACAACAGATAGACTGGCAAAATTTGGTATTCTTGGGCCATCGAGATGTGTTCTTTGCAAAGCAGCTGAAGAAACGAGTGACCATCTCTTTCTCAATTGTCCTTTTGCAATCAAAGGCTAGGATTGGTTGTGTGTCAAACTTAATTTGACGACCGAGCGGTCGAATAAAATCTTGGATTGGTTCAGAAGCTGGCCAGTTTTGGGTGGCAAATCAGTTTTTCCGTGCTTGTGGTGGTTTTGTCTGTCAATGATCCTTTGGGAAATTTGGAAAGAGAGAAATCGCTGAATCTTTAAGGACAAGGCGATGTTCCTTTCTTTGTTTCTCAACAAATTGGAAGCCTACATTGAAGAGTTAGCAAACTCAAGAACAGCAGGGGCTGTTGGTGCTAAATCCATTTTCTCCAACTGGGACTCACAAATGTTGAAGGTATGGGGTAGTATGAAGGTTCCTTGTATAGTGAACTCCAGGGGGCACTCAAACACATCAAGTAGAGAAGAGATTAAATGGTGCCCACCCCCTCAGGGATGGTATAAGGTAAACTTCGATGGCGCCTCAAGAGGCAACCCTGGGAAGTCTGGTGTTGGTTGTATAATCAGAGATTGGCATGGGGGGTTGGTGGGAAGTTTGGCACAACCCCTAAGCAATAGAACAAACAATGCGGCAAAGCTTCAAGCGGCGAACCTTGGTATCAAGTTTTGTAGAGAGTTGGGCGTGCGGAAGGTTATAATTGAGGGAGATTCGTCAATAATCATAAATGCTTTGAGTTTAGGTCATCTACAGAATGGGAAATTGGATGCAATCCTGGAAGTCACTCTCTCTCATTTAAGAAGTTTCGAGAACTACGAAATAAATCACATCTTGCGCTAAGGCAATTCAGAGGCGGATTCTTTGGCAAACATGGGAGTAGATGGCATTCATAAAAAAGAAATTTGTATCAACAATTTCGTCTTTGGAGAAGTGGCAGTGGGAGGTAGGGAGGGCGCCACTCCATTCCCTATTCGTTGATTTGGAGTGGCCGGGTGGCAAGAACTGGATCAATAGGTGAGTTGGCAGGAGGGTGAGTTGGTCGCACGTCTAAAAGGAACTTTCTTGGCGGAGTTAAATCATCATTCTCCACCGGCATTGCGTGGTATGATTTGTCCTTTCAAGGACGATCGCTAAGTTTCGAAGGATGGTGGCCAAGCATGTTTGCCTAGGCCTTTATTTTGCTGGGCGGTTGTGTTTTATTTCCAAAGCAATCAGTGGTATGGTTTTTTGAGCTCTGCGTGCACGATGAGCAGGTTTATCCTTATGGTTTTTTGCGAAGGAGTTATAGATGGGAGGGATGGTTACGCCAGTGCAGTTGAAAAGTTCCAAAAGGCAAATTGCCTTCGAAGGACCGATCTCCTCTCTTCGGCTGCATTACATAATCCACCATCCAGATTACCTGACTTTCACAGCAATCAAATGCTTGGCTGGGAAAGCGTTTATGGAGGATGTCGAAGGGTACCGTTTGGATTCGGACATCTCTTCCCAAGTGTTGGCTGGTTTGCTTGATGTTGGGGTTTTAAAAGCTAATGCGAGGGTGATAATGCGGGGCCTTTTTCGCAAAGATATGCCAATTGGCTTGAATAGGGCGTTAGCCGCGGCTCGACTGGGTAAAGGGATTCCATGCCCGCGGGACTTGCATCTTCTGGACGACCCGGATGCTTTGGTGAGTTATTTCCCTTTCCTGTTGGATGTAAACGGCATGGCTCTTGTTGAGCATAGACGCTTGGCCGTAGCATGAGCAGAGTTTTTGAAAAAGAAATTTCGTTTGGTGCTTGTAGAAGATTCGGCCTGGAAAAGGGAATTCTAAGTTTTTGCCCAGCAGAATGTTTGGTGATAGGGGTCTGGTTGGGGTTTTTTTGCTGGTTCGTGGGTGTTTTAAGCTTTTTGGGTTATGTGGTATGAATGGAAATTTTGTAAATGGTCTCTGTAAATGTCGAGTGGGTTAAGTTTTTTGGTAAAATGTTGGATAATAGTGGCTGTGTCCACTCGGTCTGCTAATTTTGGCTGGTGTCCAGGTCTGGTTTGTCTCCGTTGAAGTCATGAAGGATGCCCAGTTGGGGCCTGAACTATGTATTTGCTTTTCTAATTATCAATACAATCCATCTTGCTTACCGATCAAAAAAATAAATTAATTAATTAATGTTTCCTATAAAATTATGGAATTTGGTTAAGGGATATTCTTCCTAAAATCATTTCTCCTACCCAGAGAAGCTTTCATTAAAGGGAGGTATATTCTTGAGAACCTTATTGCTAGTTGGGAAGGACTAAATTGGGTGAAAAAGTCTAGTCAAAATATTTCTATGGCCCTTCTTGATTTTGAAAAGGCCTATGATAGAATCAAGTGGCCCTTCATCACGATGATGCTTAAAAATATTGGTCTTCTATTCAAGGATGCTTCAATGCAGGTTGAAATAAATGGTGAATTGACTGATCCCTTTCTTTTACAAAGATCTATTAGAAAGGTCTGTCCACTTGTCCCTTCCCAGTTTGTTATTGTTAAGAGTATTGTTCGTCTCTTCCTTGACAGCAATTTTACTAATAATGTTTGGCCTATGTTTTTAGAAAATAAAATGGGATGGGGTAACAAATATGGTATTGCATGGTGTAAAATTCTCTTTGGTTTTGTTAAATGCTTTGACAAAGAAATTAATTGGTTTTAGTTAAATCTTTCTACTGAAATTTTACAACACGTTTGGAGTGCTAGGAATAATGATGTGTTTCAGGGCAAGAGAACGTTCCTTATGGACTCTTGCAGTGAGTTCATCTTCTCTTCCATTGTTTTGCAAGTTACTATTACATTGACAATTTCCAAATTTCAATTTCATCAGTTGCTGAACCAAGGCAAGGTATTATTACATAAATCAGATATTGCCAATGCAGAGTGGTAGCCTGACATAATCAGGAATGGTGGATGGCTTGAAGATGATAAAAGTGACAAGGAGGAGGATCATCCAATGGATGATGTATCTACCTATGATGTTGACAATATTGTTCTCAGTTTTCAACCAGTTCCACAGCCCTTCCTGGCTGTCAATCCTGTTGCTGAAGCACTGTAGTCTCAGAATTTGGAGTGAAAATTTACTCCAGAATGCGTTGTCTTTTGAGAAGCATGTTTTAAATTCAGGACAGTTTATTCAAATATTATGACTGATAGAACTTTAAGCAAATATAAGAAACCCTTGTTGCCAATGCCAATATTTTGTCCTTAGCATGCTTTATTTACGTTTTGGTTCAGCAAACTGTTATCAGCCTTCTGGCCTATATTGTAACCTGTTTTTGTTGACTATCATATAATATAAATAAAAAATAAAACAAATGGGTGACAATACACTATATATGCACCCAAACTTTTTGTTCTGATTTTTTCTTTATTCTATTGAAAAAGCCAATAGGGTGTGTAATAAGGTCAAAAATAAATTCCACCCATCCTATCCTTCCCACACACCCACCTCCAAATTAAATATATTTACTAGGATCATAAATGGAAGCAAGAATGGAAATGACGGTCCACCACTCCCATTGTCCTCTCTGGATTCTCATCAATAACATTTCTCACTCGATACAAATTAGTCAATTTCACAATCATCACTACAAGTGTTTATAGTTCTCAAATTCTTCATTTTCATCAATTTAGATGTGCCTATCGATACAATTTAAACAGCAGCATGTACAGCAATCACTAGTATTTACAAACCCCAATTATTCATACAAAGTGATGGATCATTTACAAAAAAAACTATTATGCTCCCCAATTGTGGTGGGATTATTGATATTCAACCCCAAGAGCTATTCACAGATCCTAATTTCTTCAAAAAAATTATTAAATATATACCAAATTTAAGCTATATTCTCAGATAATTAAAAAATGAAATTCATTTTAAATATCCTTGAAAAATATCTGCTATATACTATAAATGCTATCATTTCTATCAAAGGTTTAATATTACCAAAAATATAAAGAGAAATAAAAAGAGAATCTGCCTCAGAAGCAATTGTTTTAACTCATTAATTAAAAAAACTTCCAAAAACTCAAACTGCAATAACACGTGAAAGCAAATTAAGTAATAGGGCAGAAAATTGAAAAGATCATTACAACTTACTCTTAGGTCATACAGGTACCACAAAAATGTTGCATCCGTCTATGGCTCAGTTGATAACCAGTCAAACCGGCGGCTTCTAATAGTGTACCTTGCAGAAACTGTGTTGAAGAACTGCTTCATTTCAGGCGCCCAAATCCTTCAATTGGCCAGATCTGAAAGAGGCACAACAGTTGGCAATATAAAATAAGTTATAACTCAAGCGTATAGATAGAATGTGAGTACAAACAACCAAAAAGTAAGGAAAAAATCTCATTTTATTATTTTAACCAGCACCAATAAACTAAAGTAATATACAGAATGCCTATTCAACTTAACTATTGAAATGTTAATGTTATCAGATTTCCACAATCCATAAGAATATCAGTAGTTATTTCTGGATTCGATTGTGTGTAAGCTTTTTGAATCAATGTTTCGGATCACACTCCGTGATCCATCATCAGGATAGAGAGCTCAAGGAAAAGCAGCATATAGATCCAATCCTTGAATATTTCAAGACCTAACTTGATACCATGTCGCAACAAATTAAATATATTTCAATCCAACCATTTTACTCACTCAAGCATCTCTAAAACAGCCCCATCAAAGCTTTAACATTAAAAGGCATTTCCCATCCATCCAGGTTCTTTTGCTTGAGAAACTCATTTTTTATAAGCATAAACCTTCTAAACTATCAAAACCCTCCAAGCTTCTTGTTTTTGAAGCAATAATAGAATTGAAAGTAAAAAGGAAGAAAAATTATGGCAAAAACAATTTATCCAACATCTGAAAGCACTTTTAAATTCAGAGCAAAAAATTTCAGCATGTAACACATTTCTTTCTCTTAGACAGAAATATCCCTACTCTTTTGAAAGAGGTTTCTAGTCTGTTCTCTTGTGGCCCTGATGTTATGCAATTAAAAAAATTCCTGCTTGTCTCCAAGAAAATTGCATGGTTCAAATGATTTATATTATTCCATGACACAAACTGATCCATCTTGTATCTGAAAGATGGAATACTTACACTATATCAAGCAAGATATCTTATCACATTAATATTCTGTAAACAGAGAACTGCAAGTTCTTTTCACCTCTGTCGAGAGAAGAAAAAGTTAACAGCTGAGAACTTAGAACTCAAACAACTAGACCTGCTTTATACACAGTATAATAATCTGGTTTATCCTAAAAGTAAAACCTGATTTAAGTGGTGCCAAGTTTGATATTTTAGGGATACTATAATAATTGACAAGGAGAGCATTGAATTCATCATCTATCGTTCAAATCATTAGCCTTGGGACTAATGTTTTCTATTCCTAAAACCTGGGGGAGCTTTTGTTATTGCCCCGTCATCATGTTTTGCCAAAACACAATGTAAGTTTTAATCACTTATAGTACTTTGTAAGATTTCTTGTGCACTGCTCTAACAATTTATATGGCAAAGCATATATAATTTTTTTCACCAAAATTATAAGGGAATTTTACACTCCAAGAATTCAATACAAGGAATTGTAATCAAATTCAAGCTACTTCTAGAATTATTTTGCACTCTTCACAAACATTGCAGCATAACTACAAACATGTTTTATGCAGATATAAATCATTTCACCATAATTATGAGGGAATTGTACACTCCAAGAACTCTATACAAAGAATTGTAATCAAATTCAAGCTGCTTCTAGAATCATTTTGCACTCCTCACAAACATTGCTGCATAACAACATACATATTTTAGGCCACCACCTAATATATCGTTCATATCAAAATCCCATTACTTTGTTCGCCAAACATTAAATAACATTACAACACCTCTTTGAATTCTTCAGCCAATCTCACAAGCTACAGACCTGCAAGCAGGCTATATCACCTTCTCAACACACTCTCCACTTAAGTGACACAACAAAAGCAAAATGAATATTCTTGACAGTAGGATCTCATTTCTCTAGCTCTTTGCATTTTCATTTCGAACATTAGTGAAAAGTTAATCCATTAAGATTTATTCTGGTCCTTAAATCTTAGAGAAGCTCATTTTGTTCTCATAATTAGCTTATCTTCCTTATAGTAGTCACAAGCTTGACATTTGATAAAGAAAATGTTCTTAAAAATACATTCACAAGATTCTAAATATTTCTCTCTTTTTCTAAAAATTTGATCCTGCATTCCCTTATAACTGGGACTCATTATTTGTTATTATTATTTTAATTGGGTAACCCTCTTAGACTTTTAACCCTATTTTTATTGGGTATATCGATGTGAACCCTATAATTAAAAAAGTACCTGTTGTATGTTCACATGGATTTTAACATATGCATGGAGTAATCTGCCCATGAGTTCAAATTACTTCTCTCTATTTTTTAAGATTCTTCCCCCTCTAATTACTATAACTCCTAATTTTGCCACTGCTATTTTTACTGGGATTACATTGTTACCCCTATTTTTACCATGTATACCAAAATCTATTAATAAAAAAATACCCCACTGTAAACTATCCTAAACTTTACAAAGTGCATAAAATGATCTGGTCCAGTGATGGTAGCATTGTTTAATTAAACATTCATTTTTTTTCTATTATCAGCATAGTTTAGTTTAGCTTATCTTTCGTAAATTTGCTTTAAACATTGGTAGTTTCCTATCAATTTGATGTCTTTTAAATAGCAATGGAATAATTTTTTCCATACTTTCTTTCTGGTTATTCTTTAAGTATTTCATACACTTTTACCACAAAAGAAGACACCAAAAAATATCATTACTTCCTTTACAACTGCAGGGGCAAATATTCCGGATTATATAACCATGCAACTATGAACACAGTACCTTCAAGATGCATAGCTGCTATCCATGGGCAGGTATCCATTACATTGCAAGGAGTCACCTTAATTGTATGGGAAAAGTAGATTGTAAAACTTCAACAATTACAGATTACAACTGTCAATCTGTGCATACATTTACTGGCACTGTTTTTAAAATCACAATGGAAATTACCTTTATTGATGTTAGAAGTATTATGGATTCATATTGATCATACTTTTTACTTATGAATGTATCAATACTTAGTTGTGTTGGCATGTGGTTTGTCATTGATGTCAAAGATGTTAGGTTCATGTTTGTAGTTGATAGCAATAGATGTCAAACAGAGGTTGATGCATGGTGTCACAAGGTTGTTGCATGATGCCACAAGTTTGATGATGCATCAAGGCAATTCATGTTTCAGTAGTTCATGTTGTTGCTTTGATAAGCTTGATGTTACTCTCCAAGGTATGGTAAAGTTCTTATTGGTATTTGTTCATTTGGTGTTGGTGATGAGTTTGCTACTTCAAGATTTTCAAGGTGTAAATGGGAACAAAAGGAATAATGGCTTGTTCATTATTGAAATGAAAAGGAAATAATGGTTTGTTCATTATTGTCAAGGGAATTATATCTTACTTATTATTGTCAAGGATGATTGAGACAAAAGCTTATCATTTTGTTAAGGGTACGCACAAAGTTGGTTTCATTGTGAAAATGATTAGGGCACAAACTCTTGTGAAGGCTGTGGCCACGTCATGATGACTTTGGTATGGCGGTTGCAAGGCATGGTTTCCAAGCAGTGGTTGTTTGCTAGCGACTACTCCAAGTGTTATCGACTACTTCTATGGCAAATGAGCACATATTGGTGACACATTCTTTAATCCTAGTTTGTTGTTCTTCATGTCGAGTTACTAAGGTATGAAAATCAGCATATAGATTGCTTGGTCTTTGAGTTTTTTTGTCGACTGGGGTTTCGGGTTTTGAAGCTTATATTTATTCACTGCATAAGAGTTTGTTGGAGTCTGTTGCATAATGATTCAAGGGTTTATTGAGTTCGGGGTTTCAATTTCAAATAATCTAAATGACATTGTTTGTCAACCCTGTTCCTAGGGCATACCGACATGACAAATATACATTGTGTGTTCTATTGCTTTATTATCTCACGGTAGTTTGATATAACCTAAGTCTAAGGTTTACATTTGTTGGTTCAATGCTAGTCCAGATGGCACATTTTGACAGTTATCAAACCATACTTTTGAACGATGGTTTACTGGCTATGAGGACAATTTTTGTACACAATTGTTTGATGGAAAACTATCAAGGTCTTGATCAATATATGGAAGTGACTTGATCACTGTGAAGAGGTTCGATGAAGATGAGACTTATACTTTGCAAAGAGTCATTATTATGTTTTGATGAACAATCTACTTTTGAAAAACTGAGAAAGCACTTTAAGTGTTGGTTGTATGTGGATACACAGACATATAGGTTCTTGAGTCTCCAATAAAAATGAGACAATCAAGAAATGCTTTGTAATGAAACAGAGATTATACTTTGTCCTTTTATTCACAAAATCATATTGATGTAAAAGTTGTATTTGCCAGTGAGTCATACTTGTAATCAATGGGTTTTTATTAAGCCAGTGAGGCAATTTTTCCTGAGTAGTTTTTTATCCCTATGAGGGTTTTCCACTCATAAATCACTATGTTAGGGTTTCTCATTATTTGTGGTCTACTTGATCTGCATGTTCAAACATTCAGTCTTGTGTAACTTTCAGCATTTGAGTATCTATGGTGTCTTCAGCTTTTATGATCTGCTTATGTTCTTTATGTTCAATCAAGCTTGATAGCTTTACATGCATGATGCAACACATGATAGTTGAACTGTTCTGAAACTTGCATTTTATATGTTCAAAGTTGTGTAAGATTAATTCAAGGTCATTTTAAATTGGTATATGTAATGTCCCCATCTAGTTGGCAATGACATATCAGCAGGATTAGCCTATTAACGGCTCTCGTAGGCTAATGAGACATGGTGAGAGAGTCATCTGGCAGTCTTTCGGTGATTACTTGGCTCAGTTTTTGGTTGGAGTAAGGTTTTCCATCATATATCATTATTGTTTCTATTTATGGAAACCTTATTTTATAATTTGATGTTGAGATGCACTTTATTAATAATATAATATTTTAATATTTTATAAAGTGCAAAAATTAAAATATATTGGAATCTTCTAGAAGTCAAAAGATAATATTATTTTATTGAGGCCGACCTCTAGAGGAAAAAGCATAAATAGACCTTGAGGTCTAACTTTTGAGGCATCCAGATTTGATGAATTGTTGATTGGTGATTCTTCTTGAGTATTTGTGGAGCCAAGAGGTCTGCAGATAATCAGATTGTCTTTGGGAACGAAAACTCCCATTGATAGCAATTTTGAGGGTGTGCAATATCACCTGAATTATTGCAGCTTGGAGGTGATACTTCAGTCACTTCATTAGGGCAGAAATTTGTGGCCTAGGGCCAAATTTTGAAGACTTCGATTTAGGAGTTGGCTGGCATTGAAGTTTAGTGTCTTGTGGCATCAAATCTTTGAAGGGAAAGGATAGATCTACATTGGGAAAATCTGAAGCCAAGTCTGAAGCAAACAGGGACACCTTTGGAGGAGCATTTTTCATTCATCTCAGCTCATAACCAGGTCGATTCCTCTTGGAGATTGGTGCGCCTCATTTCCAGGGCTATGCTGATCATGTTAGAAGTTATTGGAGGCTTGGAGGGTTAGCAGATTATTTTATTTCTTCATTCAGATCTGAAACAGGGGTGGCTTCTTCAAAAATTCATATCAGCTGCATGTGGTCTTCAACTTCCAGAATTTTCATGGCTTCTTCATGGGGAATGCAAGGCGACTCTAAACCAGGTTTCCTTTGTTAAATTCCATGCATTTTAGATGTCATTTAGTTGCATAATGAGGTGGTACGGCTGTAGATGACAGTCTATATCAGTCTTAAGCATTTATTCATATTGTACTTGCCAAGAGTCTTGGCCATTTGCTGTTATCATTGTATTGATGCATTCACAATAATAATTCCAGATATAAGTTGCTGATTACCATAGATGTTCTTACAATTAAACTGTAGATGTTATGTTGCATGGCAAGTGTTTGACTTAATGCCTACTTGCTGTAGCTAAGCATTACATACCTAGTTCTCATATATTTGCATTAGAAAGTCCAAAGAAATTGCATTTTGCATTCATGACCAGATTATTGGCATTATAGAAGTGTTAAATCAGTCTTAGCATCCATTTCTATCAAGCTACTTCAGACTGAAACATTACATCAGCAAACTACATGGTTGCATATAAACTGTTTGACGAAATTACAAATAGCAATTAGGGCAAGTTGTGGTCAGTTTTGAGTTAGGCTCATTACAGACTGATTCACCCACCACCCCCCCTCTGTCATGTCCCCAAAATCGTGACACTTCACAAAAGAATACCTAAAACTAATTAACCAAAGAGTATTGTTATGATTATAATTGTCAAAGACAATATTATAATCATAAGCATTAAATAGCGTTTTAAATATTAAAATAATATTATAATTATTAGGGTATTATATTTTGAAAGTATATAGCATAAAAATAGTCTTATAATTATCAAATATAATAATAAATATAATATTATAAATATATTAAAATGATAAATCATTATGAAATAATAGATGATAATATATATGGAATTTGAAATAATATTCTAGAAACTAATAATAAATCATAATGTTTTAAGAGCGATGGCTTTCCTCAATTGAAAGGAGAATAGCTGTAGAAAATTGATCAAAGGGCTTTTTGAAGAAACGTGTCTCTCTGCCTCATTGGTTATAAAGGGAAAAAAATATTTTAAAAGCCAGGCAGCTTAATCGGATCTTGCCAAAAAAAGACATCCCTCATCATAAAAAGTGCATATTATGAGATGAGTATGGGAACTATTTAATCTTCTAAATATTCAACGGAACCAAAAAACTCCATACCGTCCTTAGAAATTTAGGTATCGAATGAAGAATTATATAATATAGGGAAACAACCAAGTGTCGGTCGCTTGGTGGGAATAGACAACATAGGTGACGGGTGAAGAACAGAGAATGGACTAACCCTCAAGACGGAATCATAGAAGAGAGAGCGAATAGAACAGAACACTAATCATTGTTTGTAGAAACATTAAGCGACTACTTCCTTAACGGGTTCGTTGCACCTTATAGCTTCATCAACGTATGGAGAATAGACGAGTGATGAAAGAATATACTTCCTTTGAATATATGTTATCACTGAATCACTTTGAAGGAAGGGAACGGTGGCTAAGGAAAGCAGACATCAAATGGAAGGAAGATATGGACATCGATATGCAGATAGAATAGAAGAGAATATAAACTCGTCACCACGAGAGGTTTAAGGTTTGCCATTGTATCTTCCGCCACCAATAGTCTCCTCCTTTGCATGCAAGGTGATAAACTTCCAATGGAGTTACCAGAATAAGCTCTAGGCAGCGTCGTTAGTGAATACATAAGCGAATATCATTTGGGAAGCCAGCTATAATATGTGTGCAGGCAGTGATAGATATAAAGCTTATAAGATAGAGGCTATTAAATAATTTGAATGTGTGAAGAGATATGAGAGTTAAGGGAACAGGGGCCATGCTAAGGTAAAGATGGGCACCTAAGCAAACTTTGAAACTAATAGAGGTCAATGATTAGGAATATGTAGTGATCAAAGGTTTATCAAAATAACACTTAAGGAAATGAGGTGTGGCTAATGATTCAATATTGAAGACAAGCAAGAACATCAAACAACCGAATGGCACCACCTTTGAGAAATGACTCTACTCCAAGAAAACATAATTGTTTTGGGCAAGCATAAAGGTATAGGTAATACTCATATAAGTCTATGGATCCTTCACTTATCAGGTATGAGTGCCATTCTAGTAAGGATTAAGATAGTAATGTGTAGAAGGTAAGAATAGCGGATTTAGGAATATTATCTCAGTGATGCTTGTAAATACATGTGAGAATATTATGATTTACGAGTCTTTTTGAATATATCGGGATATTGAGAGTTTTAACAAATTGATAAGTTGTATACTAGAATTCCATCTATGTGATCTAAAAGGGTGTTTAATATCCATCCTAATGTATCATTCATAGTGAGAGATAAGGGGAAATGAATAAACTTAAGGCAAGGACGAAATATTTATATTATCTTTGATCTTATTAAATATCAACACTAGAATTTTTGGACCTCTCACACTCCTAATATCTTTTCGAGAAGTTGTTTGAAGGCACGTTTCAGGTTTAAGCGCTTTCCCTAGAAAGGGGACATTACACCCTCCAACAAGTTGATCATACTTTTTACTTATAAACCTTTATTGCTGTTAGAAGTATTAAGGATTCATATTGATCATACTTTTTACTTATGAATGTATCAATACTTAGTTGATCATACTTTTTGCTTATGAATGTATCGATATTTAGTTACAAGGTGCTAGTTCTAGGTTTTACAACATTAACTCTAGTTACAAGTTGTGACTAGGAACTAATGGTTATTTTAATTGTACACGTAAATCCATTCCAAAAGACAAATCATTTTAGCCTCTCTCAACCAAAGGCTTTAACATTAAAGTCCAGTAGCACAGAACATTTAGTCTCATTTGACTATCAGTATTTTCACCTCTAAAGATGATGTTTAATGCTTGTATTAGTTCAAAAAATATCACTTCCCCAAAGGGAATGGACATGGGTATTTTACTTGTAAATGTACTCATTGGTATTTAACTTTATTATTATTTTACCCTCCCTCAAACACAGGTTTCAACATTCAACATTTATAGCATTGAAAGCAGGACCTTTGGTGAAGCGTGCATATTCATTTGGCTGTGATTATTTTATCATATCAAGAGAGAGTTTAACACATCCCCAAAAAGGCAAATGAACATGGATATCTTACTTGTAAATGTAAATACACACGAAAAGACCAATTTGAGGTATCTGCTAAGGTACTTACTTTTAATTGTGATTTTCATACACAGTGTAATCTAATAGGCTGGCCCTTCATGTCTAGTTTATGGAAGCTGAAAAGAGAGTAATCGATAAAAATCACATAACTTTTAATTCATGGGATCAGCATCCAAGTTCAACATATTATTACACTGGGATGACTTTGAGTACGAAAGTGTATTTGAGAATAAAGCAAACTCAATATGCGATCATCGAAGTCCAAACTAATAATTATTATTTTCAGATTATATGACAATGGTAAGGAAAAAAAATTGAATCAATCTTCAAAATACTTTGCTCCACTCAAGCAATCAATCTAGTAATCCATCCTCGCCAAAGAAATTTGTACTTACTAGTGATATAATTTATTTCTTTGAGTTCATACACATCTGCCATTCTCCATCCTTCTTTGGTGCAAGAGCTACTGATAATGCACTTAGACTTTTAAGTCTGACAAAGCAGTAAGCACCTATTCAACAGGTCTTGACACTTGTATACACCTCAACACTAAACTTACTCTATCTGGGGCTTACTTTGTCAACTACATACAGATATTCAATCTATTTGATAAGAGGTTTTACTCATTGATAGTGTTTCATTATGCACACAAATAATTTCCTTGTATTTTCTCCAACAAGGTCTTCACACCTACAATTTGGGCAGCTTGGAGTCTTATATTAGTTTTAGCTGTGCTAAATCTCTGAAATACAGTTCGGGGTCTTTTCTGTCAAATCTTTTCACAAGTCTATCTGTGAATTCCTGATAACTAGTAATCCAGTCATGTTGTAGAGTAACCATTCTGTGGTGCCACCAATCATGGGCTACACCATCCAAATGTAATGTTGAGAATATAATGGCATCATCCTCCACCATTGGACGTAAAGTTGGGAAAGTATCAAGCTTGCTAATCCAAGCTCTAGCAGTGACTCTACCGCTGCCATCAAAAGTAGGAAGAGTGAGTTTATTAGTCGCCTGCCTCAGATCATTGTTATTGTTATCCCGAGGCCTCCTGTCAACACGATTCCTGCAATGTTCTCTCTTCTGACTCATAAATCTATTAAAGTTCAGGTGATCCTGAACTCGTTGGGGTAAAGCTTCCCATTCATCATGTAATGTCATGATGTTATTTGTGAAGACCACGTCACCTTCTCCCTCCTCCACGTTGCCATCAATTGGATCACGCCTGGCAAAGATAGGACATGTGGGTCTCTCATAGGTGCGTGTACAAGTAATTCTCTAGCGTGGATGTCCATGCACACTGCCATCTTCCTCTTGTTCCTGTGGTCTCCTCTAGCCAATCAAATGTTGCACTGTTGTACTTAACTGCTGCAGTGCGTTAGCCACTTGTGCCTAACATGTTGCTAGTGTGTTAGCCACCTGTTCTTGTCCTGCTACCAAGCTTCTCAGAATGTCTTGGGCCTCTTTGTCCTCATTCTGAGCTCAGTTGTGAGGTTTCCCAATCTCATCTCTGTCACCCATTTCTTCAAATGGATTGTCAAAGGGAAAATCCTCAAACTGATTTCTGTGATTACCAGGCCTCTTGCGTGAATAGTACCTGTTATACCTACCTTGATAAGGACGCATATGATGTTTACCCCTCAAGCTAGTAGGATTATGAGCTCTAATACCACTGTGAAGAGCCCAACTGGCTCCAACTCAAACCCCTGTAGTTTTTGCTTATCTTTTTGTGTTTTTAAGTTTTTTTGAGAAATTTTCTAGATAGAAGAGAAGGGGTGTACAACATAAAAATGTAGATAAAAGTAAAATGCAAGAAATAATTGCTCAACAGGTACTGTAAATCATCATTGGCAATACATACAATGAATTTACAAACAACAAACGTACCTGAAGTCCTCTAGATTATTTAATTAAGAAAATATGAAGCTTGCTAGGCAACAATGGCTGGAAATGGCCTAAATGCACGCTAGGGTCTCGGATCTGAGTTCTCCTGCAGAATAACTAAAGAAGAGGAGCTGAGAAGGTAGGATGCCCAAGTTGCAACTGAGAAATAGGCCAAAAAGGAGGCGTTTTGCCTCAAAAGGAGCCACGCCTCTTCTGGAGAAACACGCCGGAGCAAGGGGAAGTACGGCCTCTGGCAACTGTAAACCTCTGAAGCTAACATGGTAGAAGATAGAAGCTATCCAACTGTTAACTCTCTCCTACAGCTGTATACTGAATAACAGAACAAATATATACTGATTTGGCCCATAAGAACTTCTGATTGAAGCTCTCATCAATGGCAATCATTCAGCTGGTGTCTCACAGCCTCACAATCACAAATCCAGCGAAGATTTCTCATTCTTCAATGGAGTTTTCTTGTAACCCTTGTCCTCAGACAAATTACAAAGAAAGAAAATTGCAATGTCAAATGATAATCAGATATTAGGTCGACTTGCAATGCATTGCCTTATACTCACAAAAAGGCACGAATTCCAAGAAGTACAATTTCCATCATTAAAATACATTAAAATGTATTTTAATTTATTTCAATAGTTTCCCCAAAAAATACTTGGGCACACTTTCCTAGGTGTTTAAGTGATTTTAATATCACTTTATAAAGTAACCTTTTATTACTTTATATTATATTCAAGTGGTGTTTTTCTTATAAAGTCAATTTGACTTTATATTTAATCATTTAAGTTAAATATACAAGCTTGACTCTCTCTATTACTAATGTCTACTCTCCCAATCACTAAATTGAAAAGCTTAAATATTGCCAATCCATCGATGAAAATGCTATCCAACTCAAACCCATTAACAAGATTTTTGAGTGGGATTTTAACCTTGTTCTCAACTAGGAGGAAAAGAGAGGCGGCTTGCCTATTAGAGATAGAGATAAAAAGCAAGTGGAAGAAATCGTGCGTATTCATGATTTGGAAGACCTCAAACCCAACAAAGGGAGATATATATGGTCTAGTAAAATATGTGGAAGTGCCTATATTGCTGCCAAGCTTGACAAATTCATGATCTTCAAGGATTTATTGGAATATTTTCCTCTTCTTGGAAACCCTTCCAAACCTCACTTCACAAGCCTATTCTCCTTTGTCTTCAACAAAAGTCAACTAGGGACCAATCCCTTTCAAGTTTCAAGTATTCCTCCCATTCACATTAGGATGAGAACTTTGACTAAATGGTCAAGTAGGCCAGCCACCCTCCTCTCACCCTTTTCCTTATTCAACTCTACGTGAATAACTTATAGACTATCAAGGCAGTGATGCAGAGTTGGGTACTTTCCCATAATCAGCAAGATAACTCTAGATACTTTAAGCTTCAACTTGAAGAAATCCAAGCAAAGATTGATGAAAAATGTCCTTCCCCTGATCTCCTCTCAAGGCAACAAGAATGCTCCAACACCCTGCTGAAATCTTTGACAAATTAGGAAACTATATGGAGGCTGAAATCCAAGATGCCTCCCTAGCCAAAGGGGACAGCAATACAAAATAATTCTTCAGAAGAACTTCATAAAGAAGGAGTTTATGTTCTATTACTAGACTTCACTCACTTAATCATGAAGTCATTGAATTTGTGAAGGGTATTAAATATCTTGTTTTTGGCCACTTCCAACAACTCTTACAGCAAGAGCATGTAGACAGATCTGATCCTTTAAACAAGGTTTCTAGTCGGCCTTCCTACTCTTGTCACTCATAAGCAGAACAAAGAATGCAATAAACCAGTTAGTTTGAAGAGTTAAAACAAGTGTTGTTCAGCGTGAAAAGGGGCAAAGCCCTTGGAACAGACGGTTTCAATGCTTATTTTACCAACCAAGATTATTGGAATATTGTTAAGAATGATCTCTTGCAATAGTGGAAGACTCCAAGCTGCATCATAAGTGTAATGGAGGAAGCAACTCCTCCTTTCTTGCCTAAGTTCCAAAATAAGCTCAAGCTACTAGCATTGAAAGGTACAAACCCATCTCTCTATATAACACCTATAAAATTGTTTCAAAGATCATAGATAAGAGGCTCGAATGTGTGATCCACATCCTCATTAGCATACCGGTTTTGTCCCTTTCAGACACATTTCTGATGGTATCATTCTTGCTCAAGAAGCTGTTCACTCTAGTGTTCAAGCCAATACAAAAATTATGGCCATAAAACTGGATATGGCCAGTGCTTTTGACAGTATACGCCATGAAGTTGTCTTTCAAACTTTGCATGAAATGGGCTATAATGCTAATGTGATGGATTGGATAAAAACGTGTTTTGCCTTTGATTCATTGTATCAGCTAGTGCTGGCTCAGCATATCAGTGTCCTAGGAGCTTTCCCAATGAGTTGGAAAATGTCAATGCTTTTGAATAGAGACGGTTAGGATATTGAAACCCACGAAATCTGTTTCCAACAGTTGTGATGGTGGCATTGTTGAGCTCAACACCATTCAGAAGAATGTGTGAGGTATTGTGAATATTGTGCTTGATGTTGTGATAGCATATTGCTCTATGGTGGAAGGCATCATGAAAGCTTTTGTGTGTGGCACTAATCCAGCATAAAAAGACCGCTCCAATTATCGAGGCTTCATGATAAATCCAGCTGGGAGGAGACATTGAAATCTTGTGCTGTTTTGACAAAAGATAATCCTGCATGGATGTGGATTTTTTAGGATTTTGCATTTATACATCATCTACCTTGGATTGTTCCTCTTGATAACCCTTTCCATTATTTCCTTTTGCTCACCCAAAGTAAGCAGTGAATTACAAGCTATCATAACTATCTACCCCAATCCTACTTTTACAAATACAATAACAACATAGAAGTTCTTCAAACTAAATTAAAATGGTCTTATTATTATATTTTAATTAGAAAATATTTTTGAATGCAAAGCTGGAACATGCCAACTTACCCTAAGAAATAGTTTTCCTTCTATAAGTGCACAAGGAACAGACCCATAATTCCTTGAATCATTTGAAACAGATAGGTTATCACCTTCAACCCATACGTGCCCTTTCGGTACCTAGAAAGAAACACAGATGAATCACCTTACTTCATTTAGCACAGAAAATCTACTGCAAAGGTATAAAGGTTGCGAGTATTACAACAATTTGTTGATTTTGTTTTCCATGCTCAGTTTTATAAGAATCCATACAGTCACCTTCCATGCCTGTAATACGTTTAGTAACGACCTTTCTTGGATTTTCTGGTGAGCGTAAAAGAATAATGTCACCACGCTTTATCTTTCCATATCTTATAGATACTTTGTCTGTGAGAACAACATCACCTGAGATATTAAACGTAGGGAGCATGCTAGGCCCCACTGGCTGTGCACAATCAACAACATACATAGAGTTGGACCTCAGATCAGATGAAATATTTTATCAAAAACACCTAGCATATCATGTAAAGACATAATCTTTCCTGTATTTAATTAAATATAATAAACGTAAAAGGAAGATAAAGAAATCATTGCAATAAATATGAATATAGCGGCTAAGAAAGCACATTTAAAGTTAAGTATAGAACTGATGAGCACTATTTGCTTTATATGATAATTTCTTACATAGAATGGAAGGAAGATTACATGAAGGAGAATAACAAATGGTTAAGAGACCAACCAGCGTTAAACTACCAACATAATTGTTCGTGACGTGCATGAAGCAAAAGAACTTGACAAAAATGCATGTGGGACGCCATGCCTCCCTTGCAAACTTCCTCCAAGGTAAATCAATGACTTCATGCGCTAATCTCCATGACATTTCTTCCCAATTAATCTTCACATCCAAGCAAACAACAGTTTTGACTATTTGAAATAAAATTCAAACAAAACATATTGTCAATTGAGTTCTAACACAAACTATACAGAAAACAAACAATAGTTTATCTGTTATTGTAATACTGCACCATTATCAACAATAATTCAAGCACATAACCGGGGCCTTCTTCCATTTCCTGGATCGACTCCCTGGGCTGGGTTCAGAATTGATAAGGAGAGGTTGAGTGCCTGGGTCCTCTCTGTCCGACAAGCAGAGAACATAGAAATGTTGGCATGGGCAGATCATCATCAGGTGGGGTGTGTATTATACTAATAGGGTTGCTACCTACCCTCGGAGCTTTAAACACCCATCAATAGCTTCAGCAGAGCCACTTGTTTACCCATAAGAAGCAAGGCCCTCATCCATATATGGGTGGAAGGGGGAGGAACTAGGAAGGGGAGAGGGAACTATAGCTGGCGGGACTATCTACCATATCACACATATTCTGTGAATCTTAAACACTGCAATGCAAAACTAATGCTAAAAATTGTGAAAGCGCATTAAATGGAAGAAAAAACATGCAGCAATGTCTTCATATGATAACAGCTACTGAACAGAAGCAAGCAACGCCCAAGATCTAAGAGTTGTTAAGGCATTTAAAGGGACGCAGATTGTACAATGCCTTAAACAATGTGCAGTCTCTTGGAATGGAATGGTTGTAGAATACGCACAAAATGGGCTTGTTGAATAGGCCTTAAAATAAAATTTAGGCAGATACAGCAGATTTAAAGCAAAGTTTATCCACCTTAATCAGCAGGAGTTTTAAGTTCACGTACTCTTTTCTATCGTACTTGGATGTACTCTTGAATTCTATTAACCTAATTTGAGCACTCATTGATATTAAGATAACTTCTTATACGTTTCTAGAACAGAAAATGGGTTTTGAAAATTCTTTCACAGAATTTTAGGTTCAAGGTTTACGACCTGGGGTTTAGATTTCCGGGTCTAGGGTGTAAAGTTGATTATTCTCTGTGTTTTTAAAGCTCTCTTTCTAGACCATGGATGTCCACACAATTTCGAATCTACAATTTGAGGTAACATAAATAAACAGCGTTTTCAATCATATCTCGAACCTAAAAATAGACTAAATGATCTTGTGCACAGTTCCGGAATGCAGAAAATATCTTACCAAATTTGATGCGCGGCTTCTCAAATTTGTCCCGGCAACAGCCAATTAAAATAGACTACCTATAAATGAGCAAGCATTCAAGAAAAAATGAGAAGATAAAACTGTACGAAGCTACTAATTTCGGATGGCTTCAAATAAAATTAGCTCCTGTCAGCTGAATAGCCAGGCAAAAGTCAAGTATAATTGCTTACCCCAATTATAATCCAAGGGTTTAGGCTTTTATGTTTTTCATTGATAGAAGACGGTAGAATTGAATCAAGCACTTCGTGTTTTACCCTCACGACCGCTTGGCCCAGGCAATGATTTGGAGGGATTTGCTTTTGGAGCTTGAGCTTATTTATGTATTATCTTTTATAAATTAAGTTCTTGGAGGGATTTGCTTTTGGAGCTTGAGCTTATTTATGTATTATCTTTTATAAATTAAGTTCTAAGTTGTAAATAGATAAATTAAATTAATGATTTTATTAATTTAATTTAAACAAACTTTATATTATTATTAATTTTATATAAATATATTATTAGACATTTAATTAAAGATAAAATTAAATGTCTTTGTTAATTAAATGTCTAATAATATATCTATATAACATTATTTTATAATTTTAAAATGTACAATTGTAAAATCAATATGTTAACATTTAAATAATTTTAATAATTGATATTAATGTGACATATTTTATAACTAGCATATCTATATTTTAAAAATATATGTAAAGTACGCCAAAAGATATCATTCTCAATACGTCTATTTTTAATCAATTGAACCTTAACCCAAATTCATGCTTAACTCAAATTCATGCTTAACTCTAACCATAAAGTTATTTGAACCCTAATCAGAACCCTATTTGAAGTTGGTTTGGATTACTAACTTATAGACAAGGACAAATTTAGAAGAGTGTCTTTCAAGTTTGAAAAAGTGTAGATGGAAAACCCAAACTTCAAAATGGTTGTCACTAACTCCTGGCTCACCCAAATAGTTGATCATCACACTAAGATGTGCATATTCAATAGAAAATTAAAATTCATAAAACTCAGAGTGAAAGAGTGGAATGTTGATTTTTTATTAAATCATAATCTTGATTTAGTCATAACTATAATTGAATTATAACTCTAATTGAATCAAAACTCTACTTGAACCCTAACCCTAACACTAATACTAACCCTTAGCCTAATTTAAGCCTACCCCAACCAACCCTAACCTTAACCCTTACCCTAATTAAATCTTAAGCCTAATTGAATATTGAGGGAACTGTAATTGAACTCTAGCCCTAACTTTGAATGTAACTCCCACAAACTTCAAGAATTTTATAGATAAAATATACCAAGGTGGATGTATAAACCTAGGTAAAAGAGATTTGACAACTTAAAGTCATATTGCTTCATAGCCAAGTTAAATCTTGTAAAATTTCTTCATATGAACTTTAGGAGGGACAAAGCTTATCCAAATCTCCAAAAATAGGTCCCAACATGAACCTATCCTATAGGCATTCAACCTAGGGACTTTTTCACTTAATAATGAAAAAAATCACTAAATAACATTTTAAAAAATCCTTCTACACAACCTTGTTTAAAAAGCAGTAATCAAGTATTCGGTCTATGAAGGGGTTCAGACTATCAACCTAGTGGAAGGATGGGCTATTTTTCGTGCCTTGGAGAAGGCTTATGCTTTGGGATGGAGAAGGATTATTTGTGAATCTGACTCCCAGGTCTTGATCAACTTGCTTCTTGAGCGGAAAGTGGAAAATGTTAGTTGGCAGCTGGCTATGCTGGTGCATCAGATTCTACAGGTTAGTTCATTGATGGAGATAGTGACTTTTGTTCATATTCCAAGAGAGTGGAATAGGGCTGCTGATTGCTTGGCGAAGTGGGCTGCTGAGCACCTTGATGGATGGAATGTTCAGGAGTGGGATTTGGTTCCCCAGGTACTCCGTGGTGATTTGGAGAAAATTCTTGTTGAGGATAGAGATGGGAATGGTGTTGATTGATCTTGCTCTTGTTGGTTTCGTTTGTTTTTGCGAGTTCCTGGGACCTCGGTCCTTTGATTTCTCTGTAATGTTCTTTTCTGAATTTCAATAAAGTTTTTACCCCTTTTTTTTAAAAAAAAAAAAAGCAGTAATCAAGTATCCATATATTTTTATTTTTTATACATTTATTAAAAAAAATAAAAATTAATTAATTAATTATTTCTAACTATTTTAATAATGAAATTTGAATACCCATGCTAATTCCAATTTAATTTTAGAACAATTTTAATAAACATACATATTGACAAAAGCACTCCCATGTAAGGTGGGCACATTTTTCAATCCCTTCTTCCACTATCCAATCCTCCACTCACTCATTTCTATCCATGTTGAACTTCGCTTTATCCATACGTTCTCATTATCATATATTTACTATAATTAGCTTTCTATTACACTCATGTCCACACATATTCCTATATATTTTACATCGAAGGCATATCCAATTTGAGAGAGATCAACAATCAACGGTTGACTTCTTTCCACTACACCTGGCAAATGATTGAAAACAAGTGCACCATCGATCTTATTAGTTTTTGCACTATTTTTTGGCCGTTTAATGGTGTCACTCGCCCACCCACACACGACTTAAATTATTGTGCTATAGAAGTTAGCTACTGCAAGATAAGAAGACATGGGTTTCCAGAGCTTGTTGCACTATTTCACTGTATGCAAAAAAATAGAAAATGCACAAAATGGCTATGTTGAAAAGGTTTTAGAATCTTTCAAACAAATGCAATTGCTAGGTGTAAAGCCAGATTCCTCAGCCACTGCCAGCATCCTCCTTGCCTGTGCTGAAATGGGAGCTTTGGAATAGGCTATGCACATCATTCATAAGATAAAAGATAGAGGGGTTTCATAAGATGATGTATTCACAACTTCCTTGGTAGCCATTCAAGTTTAGTGGATGAGCATTTATATATTTTAATAAGACAAGTAACCCTTATTGCATTACACTTAAAATTGATCATTGTGTGTATGGTTGAGGTTCTTGCCTATGCTAAGTACATCAAGAACACCCTAAAATTTATGATTAAGATGCCAATTAAACATGTGATGGTTGTGTGGATGTGTTTTGTTGGCCCTTACAGATCACATATGGATATAGCTTTTAGAGTATTTACAATGATGCTACTTTTTACTTGGATCCTAAAAAAATTGTGACTTATCGTCTGCTCTTAAAAATCTATGTAGATGTGGGAAGGTTGTACATGTCTTGCAATCATTGCAATCCATGAGATGACATCTTCAAAACTTCAGGTATTATGTTAAATAGTTCATGTGCCTTGTTAATACTTCCACTTTTTGTATGCATGTCTACTATGGAAGTTGTGACTATAATATTTGACAAATTATCTCTCTCTCTACCTCTCCCCTCTTTGTATATCCCTTTCTTTCTCAAGTCCTCTCTCTTTGTTCTTTAAGTCTCACTCTATTTTTTCCTCTATCTCCTTACCCCCCCTCTCTCACACTCTTCCCCCCTCTATCTCTCCCTCTTTCTATCTGTATCCCTCCCTCTCTCTCTCTCTATTGCAACATAACATGAGCTCGTTGGTAATGGAGCTCATTTAGAGGTTTTGTTTCGATCATGTTCGGATCCCTATAAAAAGATGCATAGTTGATTTGAAGCTATCACTTCTCCATTGAAACTTATGTTGCACAAAAAACATCATTTTCTAAATGGCCTGCCAATTGACCTTTGCAAAATGTTTGCAAAAAAATAGACCCATTTTTTTCCTAATTGACCTTCCACAACTCTTCGGCGTACCCATTGCACACCAAGGTGTGATTACCAGTTTCACACCATCTTGAAAAGGAAACAATTGGAAATCATATGCATTGCAAGGCACATCATTCTAAGAATCTTTTCTTTGGAGCACAAATATAAACTTGTGTTTGCATCAAATCATTCTATGACATAGAAGATTATAAATAGTCTTTGGAAATTTTTACAACTATAAGGCTACTCTAAGCAAGGGGCCAATCTAGGAGAATCTAGCTCAAAGTACAAGCATCACAATTATACACAATTTATAGACCTATCAAAACATTCCCATAATAGACAAGATCAAACCTTACAAAACACATGTTATTTATAAATAAGTTATATTTTCAATTTACCACAACAAAAAAAACTCTACATTATATCAAACTTATTCTTCAACATTAATCCTTAAAAACTAAACACTCTTACTCTTTTACATTTAATTTTTTGAACTCCTAAAATAATAATTTAACTATTTTAATTCATTTTTTTTTCATAATTGTTGCATGACATTTCTGACAATCCTCCCACACATCAGACGGATGTACTCCTTGTGCACTGCCATCTTCGAAACACAAGCCTAGAAAAATTGTGGAAAAAAATTATATTTTCATTTGTTAATTTGCTTCATTCACCTAATTTTTAGTGGAAAAAAAATTACAACCATTTTAATATATCTTATTAATTTATATTTATATTTATATTTCTAATCTTATAAATTTATATTTCTATTTGAAAAAATATTTTTAAAATATTTAATCGAATGCAAATAACACATGAAAATTAATAATAAGTAAATGTTTGACTTAAATATTAGATGATCATTTAAATTATTTTTTAAAAGGAACATTACTAAAACTATAAGACCAAGGAAAAAAACCTACATCCTACATAAAAATACACTATTTACTAATATATACTAATACAAAATGTTAAAAATAATTTATATTTTAAATCTTATAAATTTAAATTCAAGTAAATTATAAATAATTTAATTTTAATCTTAAAAAAAACTAAATTTAGCATTTGTTAATTTGCTTCGTTCACCTAATTTTTAGTGGAAAAAAAATTACAACCATTTTAATATATCTTATAAATTTATATTTTTATTTATATTTCTATTTATATTTTAAATCTTATAAATTTATATTTCTATTTGAATTTATATTTCTAATCTTATAAATTTATAGTTCTATTTGAATTTTTTTTTTTAAAATATTTAATCCAATGCAAATAACACATGAAAATTAATAATAAGTAAATGTTTAACTTAAATATTGGGTGATCATTTAAATTATTTTTAAAAAGCAACATTACTAAAATTATAAGAATAAAATACAGCGAGAGTTATCATTATCGAGGTGCCTATTGCACTAAGAAAAAACCTTTCTATAATAGATTGTTAATATTAAATTCAATTGAATGCTAAGCCTAATTGAAACCTAAACCTATTCATAACCCTAAATCTAATTCTACTTGTAACCCTAAACCTAACTCTACTTTTAACCCTAATAGTAATCCTAATTATATCTATAACCCTAATTTATCTCTAATTATGGTAAGGGTTAGGTTATAGTTTTATTAGGAGTAGGGTTAGTATAAGGATAAGGATTACAATTCAATTAGGGTTGGGGTTAGTGTTATAGTTACCTAGGGTTAGTCTTAATATTACATTAAGGTTAGGGTTAGATTTTAATTAGATTTAAATTAGGGTTTAATTAGGCTTAGGTTAGTTTTCAATCAATGCTTAATTACAGTTCAATTAGGGTTTAGTTATGGTTGGAGTTAGTATTAGGATAAGCTTATAGTTGAATTTGATTTAAGGTTTAATTAGTATAAGGGTTAGGGTTCAATTAGGGTTGTTATTAGTTTTAGGGTAACATTTGTGTTTAATTTGAGCTAGGATTCACTTATTATTAGGGCTAGGGTTTGTATTAGGGTTAGGGATAAACTTTTTTGAATTGTAACCCTTTCTTAATTAAATCCCAACCCTAGTTGAACTTTAATTTAATTATAACCCTAATTGAACCCTAACCCTAAACCTAACTATAACTTAATCCTAATCCCACTAAACCTTACCGAAATTTAAAAATCTAACCCTAACCCTAACCAAACAATAATTGAACCCAAATTAAAATCTATTAGTAACTCTAATTGAACCTTAAACCTAATCCTAATCCTAATGCTAACCCTAACCCTAAGCTTTATTGTAGAACCATAACCCTATTAAATCTTAATTTACTTGAACCCCAATTGAAACCCAAACGCAAACCCTAAGCTTTATCATAGAACCAAGACTATAACCCTAACCATAATTGAACCTTAACCCTAAACTTAACACTAACCCTTATCTTAAGCAAACCCCAACCCTAACCCTAATTGAACCATAGCCCGAATTAAACACTAACTTTATTTGAACCATAACCCTTACCTAATTAAATCCTAATTGACCCTTAATTTAACTATAACCTTAATCGAACCCTAACCGTAACTTTTTTGAAACCTAATGCCACTAAACCTTACCCTAACTTAAAAATCTAACCCTAACCCTAACCAAACCTTAATTGAGCCATAATTAAACCCTAATTGTAACCTTGATTGAAACCTAACCCTAAGTGTAACCCTAATTGTACTCTAATGTTAATCTTAACCCTAAACTTTATATTATAGAACCATAACCCTAATTAAATCCTTATTAAACCCTAACCCTAACCCTAACCCTAACCCTAATTGAATCCTAACCTATCCTTGATTAAACTGTAACCTTATATGAATCGTACCCTTAACTAATTAAACCCTAAACCTAACTCTAATTAAATAGTAACCTTAATTGAACCATTATCCTCATCTAATTAAACCCTAACCCTAATTGAACCCTAACACTAACCATAATTTAAATCTAACCCTATTAAACCTTGCCCTAATTTAGAACTCTAACCTTAACCCTATATAAACCTCAATTAATTCCTAATTAAGTTGTAACCCTAATTAAACCTAATCCTAATTGAACTCTAATTCTAGCCCTAACCCCAAGATTTATTGTAGAAACATAACGTTAACTGTAATTGGATTGTAAATCTAATTGAATCCTAATGCTAATCCTACCCCAATTTTATTGTAGAACCATAAACCTAATTGAACCCTAATTAAACCCTAACCTTAACCCTACCCTAACCCTACTCTAACCCTAACCCTAATTGAAATATAACCCTAACCCTACTTTAACCCTAACCCTAGTTGAACTATAACCTTAATTATACCCTAACCCTAATATAACTCTTGTCCTAATAGAATTTTAATCTTAATTGTATCCTAATTCTAACCCTAATCCTAACCTTAACCATAATTGAATTGTAATCCTAATCTTAATCTCAACCCTAACCCTAATCGAAAGCCTAAGTTTTATCTTAGAAACCTAATTGTATCCCTAACCTTTTTTGAACCATAAACATAACCTTAATTGAATCCTAACCCTAATGTTGAACACTATTAAAAATATATATTAAAAAAATCATTATATTTTTTATTTTTAGTTATATAATTTAAATAACTTTTCAAATTTCTATATTTTTTTATATAAAAGATATGCTCAACTCCATAAAATTTCTAATTAATTTCATTCAAATTGAATAACTGAAGATTATATTTTATAAATTTATTTTAATCATTATTTTATATTTTATAATAAAAATAATCTTCTATATAAACATTAATAATCTTTAAAAAAAAAATCATAATAAAATACTTGAACTAATATTTTAGTCATAAATATTTTTATTTTTGAACTTTTTAAATTTTATAACTATGATATGGAAGCTAATAAAAATAAATAAATGATGTTCATTAATAAATTATAAAATCTTACATCAGATTGAATTATATTTTATAATAAAATAGTTTTAACTAATATTTTACTCATAAACTTTTTTTATTTTTATTTTTTAAATATTAAATTTTCTAATTATAATATAAATACAAACAAATTAAAAAAAATCATTAACAAAGTAAAGTAAATCAATTTAACAGGCAACTATAAATTCAATAGAATGAATATGATATAGAGAATGAAAGTAAGAATGACTCAATGAAAATTATCTATATTCCATGTTAATTGCAAGAATATGGACCATGTGAACACAATTTCCATCTTTTTATAATTTTAAAATACACATGAATATTGGAAAGAACTCCACCACTCTTATTGGATGTAGTTGACACGTGTATTTCTAGTTTATCATTAGTTGAGTAACTACGGCTATTCTTGTGATACCAATAAAACCCAAACAAACGATCTTTCCTGGTTTTACTCCTCTTTAGACAACAATGTTTTACATTAATTGTAAAAGTTGCATATTTTTCTTAGTAAATTCTGAAAGTTTCACTTATTCAACATTTTAACTGAAAGGAAATTCTGACATGTGAAATTAGGAGAAAAAAAACCTGTGAGTGGCAAAAAGAAAACTCATTCAGCCAGTAAAAAATTTTAATGCAAATTTTAGCTATTTTTACAGATTAATTACTGGCATGAATAGTTGATATGCTTAGAAGATTTGCTTGTTCATGGATCAAAAAACTTCAAAGGAGAAGAAAGGATTGCCTAGAATTTTTATTTTATTTCATTGAAATGACTCCAGAAAAATTACTTGGGCACTGAATGCCTTTTGAGCAATTCTTATTTTTGAGCAATTAATTCCATGAACACAGCTTTTGTATTCTAGAATTTTGAGTGATACAATTTTTTTTGCTTATAACTGTAAAAATGAGTAATTTATTTTGTAAAATTAGTTGCAGAGCGACCTACTAACATCTAGAAAGAAAAAAGAAAACTATAAATTTTCACGCTAAAATTCAAAGTCCCTAGGGAAGCCTGGAGGCAAGAATTCTGAAAAATTGTACTCACCGATTGCTGGAGAGGAGGAAGGCAGAAGATTTTCTACAAAGCAAGGGTTTTCTTGATAAGGATTCATATAGATGCCTTCTGCAACGTAATTAGAAGGCTGAGGCAGTGGCGGTGGCGGCAAATTTGACTCAGGAAAACATATACTCTTCTGCAAGTTAAGCTAAAAATTTATACTCTAACCTGGAAATAAACTTCAACAGAATACCCTATTGCTGTAGTTCATGCTTAACACTGAAAACAGTATAAAAGGTTTCAGTTATCAAAAATACATACCAAAATAGTGAGTACCCAATACAAAAATCTTTCTGAAGAGACCCAAAGAAACAATCCATAGTTGTCTTCATATCAAGACCACCAATATTTAAAACAAAAAATAATACCAGAAATAAAACATTTTGCGTAGATACTTCAGCATTTTAATACCTTTAAACTACAAACCAGAAAATGTAAGAAGCAATGTCAATCGAAATCCTAAGAGAAACAATGTTCAAATTTTCAAATGCCCTAAATAACAAACATGAAGCTCCTCGAAATAAATTTACTGCTGTGATTTGAAGAGGTTTAGTCTAAGATCCATGCTTCCATATTCAATAACAAAACGATCTTGTGAAATAAAATCCTCTCTGATATAAAATCTGTAAGCATTAAAAATACCTTTCATATTTAATGTTGACAATCCCTATTTGCGAGTGCCTTGATATTTGTATGGATTGGAACCACAAAATCCATCTGATTGTTTGTTGTTAAGTCTGTAACCACTATCTTTACATTGATTTGGTATATTTTTTATTTGATTAATGTAATTTTTTCTTCATTAGATCATCAAAATTTGTGTTTTGATTTTTTAATATATTATTAAGATTATTTTTATTTAGAAACTATTTTTATATTTTTAATAATATTATTAGTTAAAAAGTTACAAATAATTTATATTCTTAATTAAAAATTTATAATTTTATATTAAAATTATTGTAATGATAATTAATAAATTTGTTTTAAAAAATATATTATTAATGTTTTATAATGTATTTAGATAATATTATTTTATAAATTAAAATAATTAAACTCAAAATTTCACCAAAGCGAGTGGAGTGACGGATCAGGGCCTGGGCGGATGTTGCAAAGGAGGAATACCCAAAGTAGAGGAGGAATACCCAGAGTTGGATGCAGGAATCATTCGAGGCAATTAGTGATGGGCGAAGTGGAGCAAAATTAGGAAGGAGTGGGTGGAAAAAGAGGAAGGGAATTGAGCCAATAACCATTGCATCACACAAGAACTTGACCAACAAAGAATCAAAGAATATGAGGAGTGCAAATCGGATTTTTGGAGAAGGGGTGGTAACTGACGCCTCCATGGTAGAGAGGGAAGCATGTAGCTGAAAGACCAGCAAAGAACATGGACGAATTATAGTTGAGAGCGACACCAAGGTGGAAAGGAGAGAGAAGCTACAGATAGAAGTTGGCCAAAAGAATAAGTGTAGAGAGGTTGGAGGGGTGTGATCGAGTAGTGGACACATGGCCTAAGAGTGGGGGAGAAAGGTGGAGTAAGGTATGGGAGGTATTGATAAGGAGCGACTAATTGGCAAGGCAATTCAGGGTGGATGGGTAGAAGCTGGGGGGCACAATGGAAAGGAAAATTCAATAGCACAAAAGGGTGGGAAGAGTGAAACCCTTAATGGAACAAAGGGAGAATATCTCGAGAGCAAGATGAAGAAAGGGAGTCACAGAAAGGGGGAAAGCGAAATCAAGGTGAGTGTATTGTGGATAGATCTATGGGTAGGTGCATTTCCTTTTTCCTAGATAATGTTGATTTGGAACAGTCGATGAAATGCATGAAGGAAAATGTCTTCTTTATCAAATGGGGTGGGGGATGGCCAGTGATCCCTAAACTCATATGGTGGTGTGAGTAGGTATGGGGTGGGGTTGGAATAAAATCGCTAACTAATGGCTTCTACTTGATCAAGTGTCCCAATGGTCAGGTGAAGAGGTAGATAATGAATAATGGCCCATGGATGATGGACAGAACCAGTTCCTTCATCAAGGACTATATTCCAAACTTTAACCCCCTAAAGCAAGTAATAGAGGAGACCAGGATGTGGGTAAGGTTGTATAATCTCCCAATAGAGTATTGGGATTTGGAAACCTTAAGGAATATAGGGATTAAACTGCGGACATTTATGGAGGCGGACGAGAATTTGGTTGATAAAAAATATAGGATGTATGCTAGACTATGCATAAGCATCAAACTGGTTCTCTCTCTTCCTAAGGAGATAGAAATCAGAATAAATCAGGGAATTTGGAGGCAGAAGGTGGAAAGAGAGGAGTTGGTACTCTGTCCAAAGTGTCACTCAAAAGGACATAGGGGGCAAGAATTTCTGAAAAGTATAGAGATAGAGGAGAGTGGTAACCAAGAGGGGGGTGAGAACTGGAAACTAGAGGGCCACGAAGGGGCCAAGGCTATCAAATGGGTGACCATTCAGGCTCTTGCGGGAAGAAGAGTTAGAACCAAGACAAACAGAGATGGGAAGCAAATAGCAAAAAGATAAGGAAGGTTAAAGTGTGCTAAGGGAGATTGAGCATGTGGAAGTGGAAGGCCCATCTGACCAAGGTTTAGAGGAAAAATAGAAAAGTGATAAGGAGCTAGCTGAGCTCCTTGAGGAAGGCTTTAGGCTGATAAAAAATAAAGAGATCATGTCAGTAGATGTAAACACAATCTTTGAAGAAGCATCCTCGAATTCAGAGTATGGGAGCGAGGATGAGGAAATAGAGGAAGGAGAGATTCAAGAGGAGAGAACACTTAAGCAGTCTCAATCAAAAATCAAGAAACCAAAGATAAGCCAAAAGGAGAAGAGAGGGAGAAAGACCAAAAGGGAAAGATTGGAAATTGTTGGAAATGCCAAAGGGGAGATGAAATTGAGGTCAGGGAAGGGAGTCACCCTTCTTAGGTTTCCATGAGGGCTATAACATGGAATATTAGGCAAATTAATTCCCTTAACAAGAGGTGCCTATTCAAGCTCCAAATTGACCAAGCTAGAGTAGATGTATTGTTGCAAGAAACAAAGTTGACAGAGACAGAAGGCTTGAATTTGATGAAGCAAAGGAAGCAATGGGAGGGAGCATTTAAACCAACAAGAGGGGCTTCGGGAGGAATGGGAGTCTTGTGGAATCCGTATAGGATAAAAGGGGAGCAAGTGGCAGCGAATCAACATTGGCAGTGTCTAAAACTAAAGGTTATGAATTTAAATGAGGAGTTCTATGTGGTAAATTTCTATGGTCCTATAGAGACTAGCAAGAAGAAGGCGATATGGTGTCAAATTAGGAGCATATTGCAGGAGGAGTATGGAAGGAGAATAGTGATGGTAGGGGACTTCAATGCCACAATCAGTAGGGAGGAAGAGAAGGGAGGTCTGATTCACCTCTCCCAAATACAAATGAATTTTTGAGATTTCATAGAAGATAGCTTGTTGAGGGATGCGATTCAAAAAAATGGGGTTTTCACATGGACAAATAGACAAAAAGGATTGTCAAATATTGAAGATAGAAAGAATAGATTTATATTAGATGGGGATTTGGATTCACTTGCATCAGTATTTAAGGCCAGTATACTACTATGGAATGGGTCTGACCACTTTCCAATTCAATTGTCGATTTCCCTAGACAAGACCCCGAGTAGATGCTCATTTAAATTCAAGAAAATGTGGTTTAGAGATGAAGACCTCAAGAAATGTATTGCCCAGTAGTGGGAAGAGGTTGGGATTCAGGGAGATCACAAGCTCTTCATATTTGCAAAGAAGTTGGCCAAGGATTGCTAAAAGAATGGAATAAAGAGCATTTTAAGAACATATTTGAGGAGAAGGATAGATTAGAAAGGGAATTGGCCAATCTCAATAATAAAGTCATCAAGTATGGGATGAAAGAAGTAGAATATGAACTAGAAAGAAGGTTAAAATTAGAATGTGATAAAATTTTGGCAAGGGAAGAGATGTTTTAGAGGCAGAAATCAAGGGAAATTTGGCTCAAAGATGGTGATAGGAATATAAAAAAAATTCATAGGTCATCCAAAGTGAGGAGCATAAATAGGATTTCAAGAATCATGAATGAGGCAGGGGTATCGTTACAAATAGAAGAGGAAGTGAAGAAGGAGGTTGTCTCCTTTTTTGAAAATCTCTTGAATAAGGAGAATCTAGCAACTTAAGAAGAATGGGACTGCCTCGTTAGGAACATCCTGAAGCTGATTAGATAGGAAGATCACATGAGGTTCTTGGCAGAAGTAAAAGAAGTGTGAAAGGTAACCTTCCATCTACGTCTGGATAAGGCCCTAGAACTAGATGGCTTCTCAATGAGCTTTTATCAAAACTATTGGGATATCATTGGGAAGGATCTGACGCAGGCTGTGGAGGAATCAAGGTGTAAAGCAACAATGTTGGGAGAAATGAACCACACTTTTCTAGACCTCATACAAAAATCCAATGTGGCCAAATTAATGAGCGATTATTGGCCTATTTTACTATGCAACACGATGTACAAGATAGTCACCAAGTTGATGGCGAATAGATTAAAACCTATCCTGGGGAGCATAATCTCATAAAAGCATAGTGGTTTCTCGTAGGGATGGTTGATTGTGGAAGGAGTGGTAGTGGCACATGAAACATTACACTCAATCAAAAAATAGGGATCAAAGAGCATGATAATCAACAAGTTTATTCAAAAGGCCTAAAACTAAGTAGATAGGAGTTTCTTAATGGAGAAATTTGGCTTCGATTCGAGATGGTTGCAATGGGTCAAAGCATGTGTCAACTCCCCTAAGTTCTTAGTTTTGGAGAATGGTTCACCTCAGGGATTTTTCTTAATAAAATAGGGATTGAGACAGGGGGATCCCATGTCCCCTTTCCTTTTCATCGTCACAGTTGAAGCCCCAGGGAGGAAAATCATGGCTAAAAAGAGGGCAGGTCATTGGATAGGAATCAAAGTTACACTCGATGTTGAGGGAATTACTCACCAATAATTTGTTGATGATACAATGTTGTTTGGAAAAGCATGCAGGATGGAGGCCAAAGCAATAAAGGGAGTTCTTGATGACAATTGGAAGGCTTTGGGATAGAGCGTAAATTAGAAAAAAATCTAATTTTTTTTCTTCAACATCTACTCGAGCATTCAAAGGGATATAGGAAGAATATTGGGGCTAAGAGGAGCCAAACTCCCCAAGAAATTCTTGGGGATTCTTCTTTTTGTGGGCCTTAATAAGAAAGGATTGTGGGAATCATCGGTGAATGGTTGTAGGCAAAGGATGGAGACATGGAAAGGAAAGTGGTTATCGTCAATAGGAAGAATCATGATGTTAAGAGCAATAGTATTGGTAATCCCAATATACTCAATGGCATGTTTGAAGCTACCAAAGAAAGTCAAGGAATGAATTAATCAAAATGTGTAGGTTTTTTTGGAGTGGGTTGGTGTAAGATCAGAAGCTCGCATTGATTGCATGGGATAAGATATGCAAACCAAAGGAAGTAGGAGGGGTTGATCTCAGACATACATCGATAATGAATTTTTCAATGGGTGTGAAGCTGGTACAGAACATGTATAGCAATTGTAAATAGAAATGGGTAAGGAATCTACATGTAGAACCCCAATCCTAATACATGCAAAACACAAGAAACAAACACATAGTTAGATCCAAATGCAAGTAAGAATCAAGATTCCCCATGAAATCCATTAGCAATGCTCAAAAATAGGAAATAAAATTGAAGAACATAATGATAAAGCAATGAAATCCTAATTAAGCAAGCAAACTCTTGATCCCATGGGGGAATTGGTACCAATTTGATGTGAAAATTGACCCTTTCCCAACTCCTATGATGCAATGTTGATGAGTGATGAAGGTTGATCCACTTTGTTGAAGTTTCACTTGAGCTCTATGATGACAAATCTTCATAACCTAGCTACCAACTTGATAAAATGGATGAAGATGGATATGTTTGAAGATGAAATTGAGTATAGTAAGTTTACACAAACTATGGATGATCAAAATGAGGAGAGAAACCTCTTATTTATAGAAAGACGAGATGGAGAAATGCAAAATGGGATGAATGTGGGATCATTCAACACCCAATGGGCAAGTGCTACTTATCAAGATGTGAATGGAGGAAGCTTGAGCACATTTTGATGAATGTGCACAATAAATGAAATTAGGTGGAATTTGAAAATAGTGAAATGACATGCACGAGGGAAAAAGAATGAATTAAATGCCACTTGGCTCAATGCACAAGGACATGTAAGAAGGAAAGAATGTCTTATTGGAAGGACAAATCCACTTGGAGGGATTTTTAAACTTGGAGGAATATTCCTCTAAAGATGCCAAGTTGAGAGAAAATAGGGATTTAATAAATGAATTAAATGTATTTTCATGTGCAAGTGGCAAAATCTAGAGAAATTTGGAGATTAGGATTAAATTAATCAAGGTTTAATTAATTTAATGAGGGATTAGATGATGTGACTATTTGATTTAGATTTATGGGTTGATTTAAATCAAAGGATGAGAAGAATGTGATTTAGATTTATTAAATAAAGGATTTGGTTTATTTAACCAAAGGGGATGATGTTAGATTAAATTAAACAAGGTTTGATTTATTTAATTTAATAAAGTGACTTTAGATATTTAATAAAATAAAATGAATTATTTAATTAAAATAGAGACTTAGGGTTAATTAGATCAAATTGATTGATTTAATTAACAAGAGAGAATGACTTAATTAGATAAATGACTATTTATTTAATTAAGGGATTAAGAGTGATGATAAGCTGAGAAAGTGATTCAAGATGAAATGGTGTTAGTAATCGGGATCAAGTATGTCGATATATTTTCCATGTCTACATTTTGCCCCTCTTTGAAGCAAAGTACTCGTTACTTTGGTTGAAAGAATAAATTGTCATGATCAAAAGTCAAATTTTTTGATTTCAAAATTTGCCCCACTACCACCTCGGCGAGAGAAAACATGCCAATATACTACCCCCCTGAGAGATCGAACGAAAATTCAGATTTTGTGGGTGATCTCGCAAAAAAAGAGGACAAGGTGCCCGACAGGTCCAGGAAGGCTATAAAATGCCCAAAAAAAATGAGATAAAATGAAAAAAAGGTGCAAAACAACCCTCAATCAAGCAAAAACGGGATCGAGGGTCTGAGACCCTAGTTGGATGGCTAAACACAATAAAAAAAACCCTAATTTAAGCTTAAATAGGCCTTGAGGGGCCACTTCCAATTCATTTTCACATTCAGCCTTTAGAGATTTTGCAATTTTGAGCTCTAACCTCTTCGCGAGATGGCGCAATGACAGCTTCCTCGGCATATCTCGGATAGAGTACGCACTCACTAGAGACTACCTGACACTGGACCACAGGTGAGTCAACTTGACTCGACTTCATTTTTCAATTTTCGTGTGCATTTATTAGGCTAGGAAACTTAGTTTTTAGGAGCGGCCCTCTATTGCATTGTTCGAAAGTTTAAATCAGCGTTGCACAGCCTCAAACTGCGCCACAGTCGTGAGTAGCAATGCTGCGGCACAGTTTGGAATTAGGGTTTAAATTCCAAACCCAACCGCATATGTAAAGTGCACCATGGCAGTCCTTTTTTTGCAATTTAGGGTTTAGGTCAAATTGGGCCACATACTCAAGTTGCAACGTCATAGCAAATTTTGAGAGTCAAAGACTCCTAGCGGCGCAGTTTGAAACTTTCAAATTGCACCGCACCCATAGACAGTGATGCTGAGGTTGCTTGGGGTACGCTGAGACAAATCAGGTTCATAATTTTTGATGAATTTTAACGTGGTGACTTTCCTGATGCAGGAGGAGGCGACAATACTATATTCATATGAGCATAGGTCCCAAGATCTTTTTAGCATTTTGTTAGGTTTGCCTGAGTGACAATAGGAGCATCTAGGGTGGATCGAACTTTGGTACATCGCTTATGCACCACCCATGAGGGCACACTTGGGTATGATGACGACACTCGCTGAGAGATGGCACAACGAGACATCCTCTCTCCACCTCCCGACAGGTGAGGTGATGGTCACACTAGAGGATGTGTGGTGGATCCACAGATTTCCCATCCACGGAGAGCGTGTGATATATGACGTGGACATCGGGAGGGAGGCCTGCTACGATGTTATGGGCCATAATGAGCTTATTTTATGTGAGGGTCAGATTGAGTTAGAGCGTTATAGGCTCTTTGTGTCACCCTTCCACCTTATTATTGTTGCTAGTATATCATATCTCATCGCACCAGATCGGTGAGGCCGATACTTCAGTCCTAGATGGGGGCTTGCTTGGGAGCTGATGGTTTGGTGACTGACATGCTTTGCATGGGGGCCAGTTCTATTGGCCTTGCTATATAGAGATCTACATGAGTTCGCATACCTAGATGACCGATCTCTTGGGGCTGGTGTTACATTGCTTTATATCTAGGCCTGGGAGCACATTGTTGTGCTTCGTCTGAGAGTTGTTTCAGTTACTATGGAGACAGATGATCTGGTTGTCTGGCGATACAGAGGAGGTGCTTCTTTCACCCACATAGGACAACACAGGATTCCACATTGGAGGAGAGTCCTGGATGACATACGGGCATTTACATGGCGGTCATACCTTGGGTGGCTCACGTGGTACGATGATGTTCAACAACTCTTCTTTGCTCGACATGACAAACTGATGCAAGGCAGGGAGCACACAATGCTCAAGATATACTTGCCAAGCAAGGTTCAAAGGTAGTTCGACGAGCCACAAGATAGGCTAGATGATTAGTATGTGGTCATTTTTGCATGGACGATGAGCCAGAGCTCTTGGGGTCGTTATATACCTGCACATGAGGCAGTGTAGAGTTTCATGCAGTTGGTGGCCAAGCCATGGCCATATGATTAGGTTTAGGCAAATGCAGGCACCACACAGGCCTACAGAGATTGGTTCAAGCCACCTCTTAGATTAATAGTACCAAGCACACCATCAGCACGATGCAGAGCCAGAGGTAGAGGGGCAGGATGAGGCCAGGGTCAGGGAGCCCAAGGGGATGGAGATGGGGATAGAGACTAGGGAGGAGGGGAGCCACCTCACCAGCCAAATCAGGGCAGGGGGTCGCAAGATCAGCAGCTAGATCCATAGGCAGATCAACAAATACAAGATTTCCCTAGGTAAGATCAGAACCAGGCACACCAGGATTAGGGACACCAGGACAGGGTCCCGACACCACCCAAAGATGGGGATTAGGATTAGCCACCCATGCAGCCAGGGCTCCAGCCAAACCCTAGAGATGGCCATATTTTACAACTACAGGCCCAGGTATAGGCACTAACAACTGAGAGAGATCAGCTATGGGCAAAGTGGAACCGGGCGGTCCAGCAAAGACAAGCAGCAGCAGAGATGGGTAGATGACAACAGCTAGAGAGCATGTCTGCATCCTCCTCGTGGAGCATAGTATCACTTCGATCATACAAGGAGGCCATCTAGGAAGCTGATTACTACAAGATGAATTACTATTAGGTCATGTCGAGACCAATTTGAGTCCTATATTTTTCATAGAGGACAAGCCACAGACCCATAGAGGACCACGGGGAGAGAGCAGGTAGCGAGGGCAACAACCAACAAGGTTAGCCCCAGTTTTGATCAAAGACATGATTCTTTTTGCGCCCAATGGGCTCATTTTTTATAGCTCCATGGGCACTTGTACTCCATTGACATACACATGTATATTTTGATCTAATTCTATACCATGACAATGTACATTTTGATGATGTTGATTCGATGTGATGTGTTCTATTCTATTTATGCATTATGGATGGTTTTTATTTTCTATATGTTATGCAATGATTTTATATGATGCTATGATGTTTATGTGATGATAATGTTATGTGATGAGTGACTTTGTGATGTGATGCAATGATGTTATGCGATGTGATGTACAAATGTTCTATGTGATGAGATGCTTTCTTTTTCAATATCTTTTTTGTTATGATATGACGATGCAAAATGCAATGATTATGTGACTAACAGATCTATATTATGCCCCTAATGGATGAAAATGCAATCTTTTTTCTTTTTTTCTTATCTTTTCTCATGCATTCTATGGTGATGTATTTATGTGATGCTTATATCATTATGGTTTTATGCAAATGAATGATGCTTATATATGTTCTATGGATATTATGATGAAAATGATGGAAATGCAATGCATGTGATATGATTTAATATTTCCTATTGTCGATGCAGGATGGATGCATATATGATGAACTTTGATTAATTGTCATGGTACCATGTTAGCGCGGAAAGAAGATAGAAGAAAGCAAGAGATTCCAACAAGACACAAGATGACGATGATGGTTTGCTGAGGATTTGGGATTTTCAAAGGGCCAATTATCTTATGTTTCATAACACACATAGGGACAATGCATCAAGGTATTAAGAACTAGGATGGCATTGCACCTAGTGTGATGGACTTTGACTCGACAATAAGATAGGAGTATTCATGTTCACACCTAGTATACAAAACCTTATTCATAATATAGTTTGGATATTTCAGACATCCCAGACCAAAACATAGAAAAGCAAACCTTCCTATGTGGTCAACAAGAAACCTAAAACATCTTCCCCATAAACCAAGCAAAGCGTGTATAACCAAGTTATATTACAAGAATATCCAACAAGAACAACAGATAAAAGATAATGATCGTTGCCCCATTATGATCTCTCTAAATCCTTCATTTGGGCATCATCGAGAGGTCTTTGGAATGAGCTCAATAAGGTGAGTTCAACAAGATAAAGATAAAGTAAACAAACAAGCTAATGTTCTTCAATACCGCTAGCAAAGGCTAAACTACGGTGATGCCTAATGTTGATGTCCATTGTAGGAAGGATGCATCCTTGGACATGATGATATCAGATGATTGATACGGGACTTGATTGGATGATAGGCTATTGACACAAAGAGTTGACCAACTTGTTTACGTACTGACCTAGACCTTAGACTTTGATGTTTTGAGTTTTCACGTTCGATCTACTAGACTTGTTTTCGATTTTTTTACCAAAGGTTGAGGATGACAATTGATTTATCATGAGTGAATGTTTATTGTGGGTGAAAGCGAGATGAGATGGATGGATTTTTCAAATATTTGGATGTTTTTGGAGTTTTTTGAAATGTTTTGAGGCTATTTTTGGCATTTCAAGATATTACAAATGTTTTGATTTTTTGAATTTTCAAATGTTTTGGGGTTTTCTGAGATTTTGACCAAGACCTGTCCTAGGGGCCTCGGGGGCTGATCAACAGATTAGCCTTGCCTACGTTATACACGCAAAGACCACATAGTTCGACTAACAAAGACTTGATTATTAATGAGATATGAACAAATGGATTGCCAATTTATTATGACAGACTCCTAAAGGACTGGCCTAAGTGTCTCTAGGGATGATCAAAGATCAACCTTGCCTACGTTCAAGGCTCAAAGACCTATAGTTCAACAAGACGACTTTGTTTTTGACTTTTTGACTGACTTTTGGATTTTGATATTATTTGAATGTTTTTGGATTTTCTGAGTTTTTGATGTTTTTGGATTTTCTAATTTTTTTTATGTTTTTGGATTTTTTGATATTTTGATGTTTTTGGATTATCTAATTTTGGGATTTCAAGAATATACACAAATCCAATCTGATGAGAACATGCCCCTACTGTGATGCAATAGACTACTCTGATAAAGGCAGGACAGGTTGACCTTGAGAATGGGCTGAGTAGTACTATGAGGGATCATGACACGAACATGAGACCAAGCTATGATGTAGACGCTAATGGATGTTGGATGGAGATATGGAATGCGATGGTGAATGATGCGTGATGAATGCAGAATGAGTCGTAAAGATCCTGGTGTATGGAAAGTGCTTATTTACACAAGGGGAAGATGTGAATCACTTGCTCATTGGTTGTGAGTATGCAAAGTTCTATTGGAAGTGAATGATGTGTAGGTTTAGGTGGAAAATCCTATTGCCGCAAGATATTAAAACCATCTTCTTGATGTGGCCTAATAGTCGAAGAAAGGAACTATTTTAGAACCTTTAGATAACATCTCCATCCATCATTATTTGGGAGCTATGGAAGGAGCGGAATAGGAGGATATTTTAGGAGAAGGTGATGTATAAGGAATAGCTAGAAAGAAAAATGGAGGTGGCAATCACAAAGGTGGTGAATAATGCAACTTGAAAACAAAAACTAAAGAACGACTTCATGATTTGATATGGGGAGGCCAAGAGGGCTTGCCCGGGTCTAATTATTCCTCCCGTTAATGGGGTCTAGAGGGATGATCCTTCTACAAATCCAAGGCTGGGTGTAGAGTGGAAAGAATTAGAGGAAGGTTGGTTGAAAGTGAACTTTGATGGGGCAGAAAAAGGGAATTTGATGGAGAGTGAAGTTGGGTACATGATTATAGATCACAGGGGTTCGATTTTGATGGATAAATTAGTCTACTTGGGGAAAGGAACCAATAATGAGGCTGAATTTAGGGTCGCACTTATAGGTCTTCAAAGTGCTATAAAGGGCGAAATCAGGAAAATCCACTTAGAAAGTGATTCGTTAATAATTATAAATGCAATACGTCAAGGGTGGATGTCGAATTGGGAGCTCAAAAAATGGTTGTCCCATATTGCAAATTTTGAATGGGTTGGAGGATTTTAGAGTGTTGTACATATACAAGGAGGGGAATGAAGTAGTCAATGAGTTGGATAATGCCACGATGGAGGGGGGATAATGCAATAGTATATAGATAATCCTCAGGTAGAAGGGCACACTAGCAAGAAAGGGAGTACACATGGGGATGTGCCTGGGCAAAAGGCAATCATTTGATATAGAGGGAATGATTGATATCGATGTCGAAAGGTGATGATGCTCTGTAGAAACGTGTGACTATGAACATTTATGAAAGGGGAGGCCATCCTCAAGGATTGAGTGTCAGTAATGAAGGGTTAGAAAAAGCCACTAGTGGTAGGTTAGTTTATATCTGTAGATCAGAGGGTGTTAGAGAGATTGATACGTCAATTCATTTAGAGGGATAGGGCAAGAAAATGTCATTTTTGGGTGTCATTACGGAGAAATGCCTTGGTTGTGTTTTCAAGGCACGAGTTGATATTACATGCGATCAAAATAGTTTTGGGGTTGGAGTTCTTGAAGGCTAATCATAGGTACTGAGTTAAAATAGATATCTCGACCATGTTTCTAGCATATCTGTTGAATACAGGTGAGTTGAAAGAGGAGGCAAAGGCACTCTACAAAAAATTGGTATGGAATAAGTTTCTTGGGGGATTGGAAGATGTACTGGAAAATGTTAAGGTTGGGAGGGGACTCCCTCTTCCAAAAGATTATTACCTCATTTAGAAGAAGGGATGACCACTAGGCAGTATCTACTCATCTTCGTGGAAGATTTGATGGTGTTGCAAAAGTTTAGAAATGGAGCATGACAAAAGGTATTCTCTTCCTAAAACACATCAAGGGGATGACATTGAAAAGCAATTTGGGATGGCTACAAGAATTTATCCAAGAAGAGATACTAGTGGATGTTGAAGGGTCATTGAACTGGGACAAAAGGAATATTATGGATGAGCTGGTGGTGGAAGGTGGTGGAGCGACAATGAATTCCAATAGCAAAGGTTCAAATTGATGACTCTCCTGAGGGATGGCTAGGTTGGTGGGTAGAGTATGTGTTTATGAAAGTAGTGTCTGCATAATGAATATAATATCACGAGGATAGGTAGGTTTAAGTTGCTCCCATTTTGTACAAATGGAGCTAAGATAGGTTATAAGAAGTGTCAAATTCTAGGAGTTGATCCAATTTTGTAATGTGTCCTTTTGGTTCCATTCAGATGGACTATTGATGCACCTTTGGCTGCTTATAATTTAATGTTCATATTTTTCAAATTTAATACAAGGTGCATCCCCTTAGCTACTTTTGAATTGATAAAAAAAAAATATTTTATAAATTTTAATGTGTATGGCCCAACTAAAATAAAAGAGAAAAGGAAACTATGGGATATGTTATCATCTAGAATAAAAATATTAGATAGCAAGTTTATATTGGGAGGAGACTTCAATGTGATTTTGTAATTGGAAGAAAAAAACGGGGGGTTGAGATCTAAAAATATAGCTATCAAAGATTTCAGGCACTAACATATCGAAAAGGCTAGAACATTTCTTGGTCTTTGGGGACTGGCTTAATACATTTGTCATATTGGAGTCTAAGATTCAACCCATACCTATTTCCAACCACTTCCTAGTTAGTTTGGAAATAAGCAAAAACTCTCTAATGGGAAGAAGCTAATTCAAATTTGAAAGAATGTGGACACGGAGACCAGATATAATAGATCTCATTAGTAAATGGTGGTTGGAATCCCCCAAAGTGGCAAGTACAAAGAGCTTTATTTTCACACAAAATATGGTGTATATAAAGAGGAAGCTAAAGGAATAAAATGTGATATCTTTTAAAATTATTTTTAAAGAAAATGAGAGAGTGGAGAATGAAATGGAAGAACTTAATAAGAAAGTCATAAAGTATGGGATATTTCAGGAAGATTTTTTAGAAAGAGAAAACTTTGTGGGTAGAGCACTCAAAACTGTTAACATGAGAGGAACTGTATTGGAAAGAAAAATTGAGGGAGACATGGCTAGAAAATGGCGACCACAACACAAAGTTCTCTCATAATTCGATAAAATTAAGAAGAATATAAAATAGGATATGTGAAATCCAAGATAAAGATGATAGAAATGTGTCAAACAAGGAAGGTATTTGAGAACGCTAAATTGGAAATTTTCAGGTCCATTATGGCTCCGAAAGGGGAGGCAAATACAATTACTAGTTAACACATATATAACTAGTTGTATCTCAACAATCATAAGCAACTCTAACAACAAAATACTCATGGAACCATGAACACAAAGGGGTAAATTAAAGAGGCTAGCTTTCAGCTTCATCCCAACAAGTCACCAGGGGCCAATGGTTTCCCAACAATTTTCTACCAAAGATGTTGGCACATCATATGAAAGGACATATGGGAGATCGTAGAAGATTTTAGAAGGAAGAAGAGATTTTTCAAAGACATTAACAACATAGTTATAACATTGATCCCAAAAAAGAATGAATGTACTTCATTTTTTGAATATGGACCAATCTCATTGTGCGATACATTATACAAGATAATCTCAAAATCCCTAGAAAATAGATTGAAGAAAGCATTAAATAAGGTTATATCAGAGGAACAAAATGGGTTCACCCCTGGTAGAGAAATCACATATAGTATAATATTAGCCAATAAACCAATACACTCAATCATGGGAGAAAAACAAAAAATTGTGATGATCAAATTAGATGTGAGTAAGGCCTGTGACAAAGTAAGTTAGAGATTCCTAATGGAGGTTATGAAGAAATTTGGTTTTTGTGGGAAATGGTTAGAATGGATTTACCAGTGTATATCAATAGTTAGATTCTCATTTGAAATCAATGACTCATTATTCGAGTTATTTGAGTCTACAAATGGTATTCAACAAGGAGACTCACTTTCACCATTCCTCTTTGTGATTATGGTGGAAGCATTGGGCAAGACAATAAATTATAGGCAAGAATAGGGAAGTTGGAAATGGGTAGAGGTGGAAAGAAATGTCATGCCAGTAACACATATCCAATCCATAGATAATACAACAGTTTTTGGGGAAGAAAATATGAGGGAAGAAGAAGTAATAAAGGAGACTAGCCATATATGCATGTAGTTAAGGACAAATTATAAATAAGGAAAAGTCAAAAAAAAAAAATTAATACAAAAAAGGCAATGTAAAGAAGGATAGTATATGTGTTGGGGTTTGTAATAGAAACATTACCTTCAGAGTATTTGGGGACCCCAATCAGTGGAGCAATAAGAACTAAAATTTGGAGCGATGTTATAGAGAAGTGCACAAACAGAGTTGCATCTTGGAAAGGAAGATGGCTTTCCCTCATAGGAAGAATAATAATGATTAAAGTAGTTTTGGCAATGATTCCCATATATGTGATGTCTTGCTTACAATTATCTAAGAAAGGTGTGACTACCATGAATGGTGCTTTAAGAAATTCCTATTGGAGGGATCTAACATAGAGGGACATATTTCCCTAATACATTGGGACACTGTGTAATCCATTCAAAGGAGGGGGTGCAGGGGTAAGAGAACTCAGGGCCCCAAAAAAAGCATTAGGGGCGAAGTTGGTGTGGAAAATGTACACATCACTATATAAACCATGGTGCAGAGTTATGGGCAACAATTATTTAGAAAATGACAAATCAAACAGGATTCTAATAATAGCAAATATGCATGGTGGGTCTACAAGATATAATTTTTTATGGGAGTGTAAATCGGTAATCACAAAGAATTTGACATGGAAGATAAACAATGGGAAAATGACAAACTTCTAGAAGAATTATTGGGAGGGACACACCCCATTATGTGAAATAGAAGAGTTTAGACCCATTCAAGAGTTGTTGGAAAGAGTAGTAGGAATGAAGGTGGCAGATTATTTTAGATTGGTAGACAAAACTCTATTTACAGATTTTGAATGGTTGAACCTTGAAGACATCCCAGTGGAAGAAGAGCCTAAAAACACTTCATTGTTGAATTGAACAAAAGGAAAATAGTCTTGAATATGTAGAGTGATAGAATAATATGGTGTGGGGCCAAGTCGAAGCAATATATGAAAAAAATGGGATATCAAATAATGCATGGTCAATCGAACATGGTTGGTTGGTGCATGGAGTTGTGTTGGATAAAACATGTACTCCCAAAGGTAAGAGCATTTACATAGATGATGTTGCACAAGAGGATTCTAACGAGGGAGAGGCTACATAGTATTGGCATTCAGTGTCCAAATCGATGTGTGATGTGCAACGAGGTAGAAGAGATGACCAATCACCTTTTACTAAATTGTAAATTTATAGAGAAGTGTTGGGATTGGCTACAAACAAATCTAAATTGGTCAATTGTAAGAAGCGAAGATGTGGTGGAGTTCCTCAAAGGTTGGCCAAAGATTCAACACAATGCTCTATGGGGGGTCATTTGGATAGTCACCTTGTAAATGGTGTTGTGACAATTATGGAAGGAGCGAAATAGGCATATATTCAATGAAACTGATAGTTCGATAGAGTAGGTAATTATGAAGATCAAGGAAGGCATATGTGAAATTTGAACAAAAAACCCAAAGGAAAATAGGGCAATAATATTGGGGGTGGGACAATGAAGTGAATAAGAATTGGTTAGGAATCAAAATCTCCCCTTAATGTGAAGTGATCGAGAAATGGAAGCAAAAGGAAAGAAGCTAAATGGATTGCCCCTCTGAGTGGTAGACAAAAAATAAATTTTGATAGGGCATCAAAAGGAAACCCAGGAAACACAAGGATTGGATGCTTGTTGAGGGAAAATAAAGGTAAACTAATTTGGGTCATATCAAAAAGCATTGGGGTTACAACAAATAATGAAGCAAAACTGGAAGCTTTGGCTAGGGGGGCTCCAAGAGTGTAGATTTAGTGGAATTGGTCATATAGATATAGAAGGAAACTCCATGACATGTATTAACATAATCCAAAAGAAGGGAACAACAAATTAGAAATTACAAGCAAGGGTGGAAAATATTTGGGAATATTTATGAGGGATGGGGGACTTATCAATAAAAACATGTTTATAGAGAGGTGAATAAGGCGATGGACCTACTAGCAAATGAAAGAGTTGAATATGAGCTAACAGATGTTTTAGATTTGGATCCCAAAGCATGACACATTTTAGAAAGAATCTCGGAAGATGGGGTCACTGGAGTTGTATGAGTGGTAATTGACAGTACGACACCTACAAGTTACAAGAAATTTACAAGAAAAGTCTAGTTTGGTGGCAATAGAAGGGATGACTGAGCACATCAAAGTAAGGAAAGTAAATATATGGGATCAATATCAAGATTATAGGAAGGAAAAATGGGAAGAAACTCTACACAAAAAATCTACCTCGGGATATAGATGTCAATAGCTACCAACAAGTAGAGACAAAAACATACTACATAAGGAAGAGAACTGCGAAGGATATGATAAGATGGTGGATCAAAGGATCTTTGGAGTAGAATGTCGTTGTGTGACAATAACCAAAGGCACTCATATTCAAATATTGTTCAAGAATAGAGGGGAGGAGATGAAAACAACCATAATTAAGATAATAGGTTCAAAGAAGAGGGTGAACAGGTGTATTCATGACGGTAGGGTTTATGAATAGGTTCTAACAAATGTGGTGTAGGTGATGGGGTCCAAAACATGGGGTAAGGTTATGGAAAACAATTTGGTTGTGCAGGAGAACATGGTGGTAGTCAATGTTGTCATCTCCTCAATCGTTAAAATAATTACCACCCAAGCATTGGTCTTATTCAAGGAAGGTTTGGAGAACAAAAATCTTCAAACCTTCAGTTACTATATCAGTTAGCATGGAGATCTTTTCTCTTCCTCTAATATTGAAAGAACAACAACATTTTTTTAAGGCATGATGCATGTAATGCAATTGTGAGGCTAGTAGTGTGGGTCAAATCATGAACAAAATGTAATCTTTGAATTTTTTTTAATAGAAATGGGAGCTACCCCCATACATTGCTTACCAAACAAACAAAAAATATTTTATAAATATAAAATATATAATTATAAAATCAATATAATAACATTTACATAATTTACATAATTAATATTAATGTCACATCTTGTAATCATTATGAGTGAGCATTATATTTATATTTAGTAACTAATTATATTTATAATAACATTATCAATACAAAATTAAAAATTAAAACAAACATTTTATTAAATTTATTTAATCTTGGATTTTTAAAATTAAAATTTATATCTTGTTATTAGTATGAGCCAATATATTGTATGTTTATGTTTTCATTTTTTATGATACATTAAATAATTATAAATATAAGGTGCTATTATAAATGCATGTAACTACCCTTTTGTCCCTCTAAGCTAGAATATAGGCATGCAGTATCCTAAAATTTATAGTATAATGATTAATATATTATTTACATAATTTTAATAATTAATATTAATGTATTTTAAATTCTTATATAAAGTTTTTATTAATATATTAATATTTACAAAATATATCTAAATTGTATCTAATATGTAGCTTCTATTTAATTGATTGATTTATTTAATTTCATTGCCTAAAGTATAAAAAAAATAAAATTCTTAATTAAAAATTAATATTTTTTATATTAAAATAAATTTATTTTTAATAAATAAAAACATACATCTCAAATACATTATAATAATATGAGTCTCACTATATGTTCTCACTACTCAACAATGAAAATACCATAATTTTATAACTAAGATATACAAGGGATAAAAAAAAAAAATCTACAATAATAATATAATAGATTAAAAAAATGGCGAGCGAAGAAGAGCGAAAAAAGGTAGGCAATCTTGGCAGACTGGCGTGGGGCGATGTTGAAGTGGATGGGTGTTTGCAAAAGGATGATGTTGCAAAAAGAAGGGTAGGCGAAAACACACACATTCCTCAATGGATGTTTGAGAAAGGAAGATGGGTGGATCGATGTCACCCTTGTTACAAGAATTTGGGGAAACACAGCAGAAGGACTTACAAACAAAATACTAGGGTTGTGCCATGTCATTGACCAAATATGTAATGGTGAAAGGTCGATAGAGAAAATCCTGAGGGAACAAAGAAATCACAGGCGAAGAGATAGCCAGTTGCAGGAAATTGGAGGGATAATTCCTAGGGATGATTTCCCCTGCAACAAGGACAAATGCCATACCTGTAAGGGGGAGAGCTATGAAATGGAGTAGAAGGGAACAAACTAAGGGTTTGCTTAAACCTAACTGCTTATGGAGCAAGGCTATGTAAGGGTATGGGAGGCAGCGACAAAATAGAGAAGAGGATAGGAGAAACAATAATGCCAAATCCAAACTAAGAGGGAGCAAGCTCTTTGCGCTGCCTTTAGAAATAATAGCAGCAAGGGTGAATAGATTGAAAGACAAAACTTTGATCGCCAAATGGTGCAGGGATGGTTTCTCTAGAAAGGAGATCATGGACTAGTGGAGGAGGAACTTCAAAGATAGGGTAAGTATTCGTCAAATACCGAATGCTTTCTTCTTTATTGAATGCATTGACCTTAATTTAAAATAGCAAATATTGTATGGGGACCCCCTATTTATGAACAGATCTAGCTTTCACTGTTTAAATTGGGTTCCCAACTTCGATCCTTGGAAATACATCATAAATAAAACTTTAGTTTAGCTTAAGCTCGAAGGACTCCCAACAGAATACTGGTACATGGAAGCCCTATTCAAGATCGAGGATGATTTAGGAGTTTTCCTAGGTGTGGATGAGGACTTTCTCAACGGTAAAGAAGGGGAAGAGGAAAGCATTTTGGTGGAAGTAGACAAAAGAGTTGGGATTTATGGAAATTTGGAAATTCTATCAAAATTGGAAGTTGGAATCAGAGAGTAGTCAAGAGCGAAGGATTGAATATCGATAAATACTTTTTAGGAAAAACATATGGGAAGGTTGCTTGGGGAATGAGTAGAGGATCTAGCATCTAGGAGAATAAGGACCTGAGGGAGGGACAAAAGAAAGGGAAAGAAATTGTGAATGAAGAGTTTCAGCAGTCGAACTCCTGCAATGATGTCACTTCTAGGGAGGCAGAGCCCTTCCCAAGTGAAGGATGTAGGGAAGCGATTCAGGAGATAAGTCAGTCTATCAAGGAACCTCTAGGTCAAGGGAAGATAGGGGACAACCTAAAACAAGATTTGGAAGAAGGAGAAATTGAATTACAGAAAGAAATGCAAGATCACATAGCTAAACCTCTGGAGAACAAATGTGAAAGGGAGACAAAAGGAGAAGCGGAGGGAACCAATTTAGACATGGAGGCAGTTTGTGAGTTCTTAGGGATAACAAAAAATATACCCCCCTTGGATGAAGTTGGTAAAGCCATAAATACAAGTATGGAAAAGAAAAAGCAAGTCTTGTTGCAGTCAATACTAGAAGAAGGAGAAATAGGGATGAAAGAGAATGAGACCTTTTTCATGGATGGTGTGGATTTGGAAAAGGAGACTAGGCTTCCCATACTATTAGAAGTTTTAGGGGAGAAATTGGAGCATTACAATGGAGTAGAAAAGTTAGGGATCCAACAAATTCCCTCCACTAAATCAAAACTGGATTGTGGAAATGGTTCAAATAAGAAGGTTGGTAGAAAATCTAGGAATGAGTTGAGATCTAAGGATGGGGAAGTAGAGGACCAACTAAAACTAACTACTATATTTGATTCAAGGAAGGGAAACCCCCCTCACCAGAAGCCATGATGCTCCTCTCGTGGAATGTTAGGAGCTTAAATGCCCCTAACAAAAGGCACGTAGTCAAACCAAGAATTGGTTTGACCAAGGTAGAAATGATCTTAATACAAGAAATCAAACTCACAGTAGTAGAAGTGGAAAACTTTTCTAAAGGGTTGAAAGGATGGAAAGTAGAGGTTGTTAATGCAATAGGAGCTTTAGGGGGACTAGCAGTTTTGTGGGACTAGAACAAGGCATTTTTTGAAGTACTAGGAAGAAAACACTAGATTAGAGGCAAAAATTCAAGCCTAAGTTGTAACTTACAAGTGCAACTGGTCAATGTCTATGGATTGATTCCTTGCATCAAGAAGAGAGAATTGTGGGGGGAAGTGGATAATTTTATGAGGAACAACTCCACCCTTCATTGCTTTATAGGAGGGGACTTTAATTCCATCTTGCATAAGAAAGACAAAAGAGGTGGTGTTGCTAGATCAGGGATATCGCATCATAACTTTGGGGAGTGGGTCTCCAGGAATGAGCTCTTGGAAATTGAAATGGGTAATAGATCATATATTTGGAATAGCAAAAGGATGGGTCTCAACAATATAGCAGAGAAGTTGGACAGGTTCTTTTTCAAAGGAGAACTCTCATTCTTCCCATTTACAATGGAAGCATCCATTTTCCCTTGTTTGGGATCATATCACTTTCCAATCAAATTGGAAATTAAGGAAGATAAGAGGCCTGCCCGCTCTCCATTCAAATTTGAAAAAATGTGGTTCAAAGAAATATTTTCTTAAACTTATAGAAGAATGGTGGTTAGAAGAAGTCATGGAAGGGTCCAAGATGTAATGCTTTGTAGCCAAACTAAAGTTATTAAAGAATAAAATAAAACAACAGAACAAGGAGCATTTTAGGAACATTTTTTAGGCTAAACAAAGAATAGAGGAGGAATTAGACAACCTCAATGAAGAGATAATCAGAGTGGGGATGAATTAGGAGATTTATTTGAAAGAGAAAGAGCTTATGAGAGAATATGAGGATATCCTATCAAAAGAGGAAATCCTATGGAAACAAAAATCTAGGGATGCTTGGATAAGTGAAGGAGACAGGAACACTAAGTATTTCCATAATATCACAAAAGTTAGGAGAAATGCCAATAAGATAACAAACCTAAGTAGGACAAATGGTTTAGTCACAAAATATCCTAAAGGATATCATAAATGATAGTAAACTTTTTCACAAATATTTTTAACAACTGGGAAGGATCTGATTTGGCTTCTCAGACAAAGTTGTTGCAATGCATCCCAAACATCATAAGTGAGCAACAAAATGCTAGGCTAAATTTCAAGATAATAGCAACAAAGGTAGAATTAGCTCTCAGTCAGTTACATCCAGATAAAGCCCTAGGCCCAGATGGATTTTAGGCTTCTTTCTTTCAAAAATGTTGGCATATATGGGGGTAGAACTAACAGAAGCTCTGAAATGCACAAGAAACTTAGGGAAGATGTTAAGAGAAGTTAACAACACATTTCTAGTTTTAATTCCCAAAAAAGGCAATGCCTCCAATTTGGAAGACTTTAGACCAATATCTCTATGCAACATAATCTATAAAATCATGACAAAAATTATGGCAAATAGGCTTAAATTGCTGCTTGAACTCATTATATCAGAGGAGCAAACACGGTTCGTGCCAGGGAGATCAATACTAGATGGTGTGATTATTGCCCAAGAGATCATCCATTCTCTACAAAGCACTCAAAAAGCTAGAATGCAGATAAAATTAGACATCAAAAAGGTATATGACAAGACAGATTGGAGGTTTCTATGTAGGATATTGCAAGCCTTTGGCTTTAACACTCAATGGATAAATTGGGTGTTCTCTTACATCTCTACGCCTAGATTCTCAATGTTGGTAAATGGGTCTTCGGAGGGATTTTTTGAACCTTCAAGGGGATTGAGGCAAGGAGACCCTTTATCCCTTTTTATTTTTATCATCATGGCGGAAGCTCTTGGGGGATCCATAAAAAATGCTCAAGAATTAGGACGGATTAGAGGCATAAAGATTTCAAGCAATACTCAATCCATTACTCATATCCAATTTGCAGATGATACCCTGTTGTGTGGGACAACAAATAAGTAAGAGGCAAGACAATTTGGGAGAATATTGAAGCAATACACCAAATCCTCGAGGCAAGAGATAAATAAACTAAATTGGAGGTATTATTTTTGGAAACATCCCCTAGAATGGAAGGGGAAGTATTAGCCATACTGGGATTTAGAAGAGGAAAGCTTCCCTATTCTTACCTTGGCCTCCCCCTAGATAGATGACTAAGAAATACAAATTTATGGGATCCCCTCAAAGAAAAAATAGACAAGAGATCGAGCTCTTGGAAGAGGCGTTGGCTTTCTTGGGCTGGAAGAATCATTATGCTGAAATTGGTGATCTCATCACTCCCCATATACCTTCTTTCTTTTTTAGCACTGACTGTAGGGGTTAATCAATCAATAGTTCAAAAAATGAGAAATTTTTTCTAGAGAGTGATGGGGGAGAAAGAGAATATCCCTCTTATTTCTTGGGAAAAAGTGTGTAAACCAAAGGAATGTGGAGGAGTGAGTCTCAAAAATTAGTTGTGGCAAAATATGGCTCTTGGGGCCAAGCTGGTGTAGAAGATGCTCAAAGAACTAAATCTCAAATGGGTGAAAATTCTGCAAGACAAATACCTAAACAGTGACAATCCTAGTGAAACTATTAGGGTCTCCAACCCCCCTAAGGGGTCCAAAGTATGGAATTTTTTGTTAATTGCAGATAGGTAATCTCAAAGTATGCTACATGGGACATATTTGATGGAGGCTCAACTCTCTTTTGGGAAGATTCTCGGGGTGGCTATCCAAGATTGGATAGCAAGATAGAAGTTGGGCAAACAAAAACCTTTATGACTCAACATTGGGGAACTAAGGTTAAAGACTATTCCTCTGTCCATTCAGAGAATCCATCAGTAGGGTGGAGTTGGAAGGATTTTTAGTCCTTACCACTCTCTAGGAATGAGATAGACCAATTGTTGGGAATCCTTTCAGAGAGAAAGATAGTGATCAGATCAGGCAATGATAGGCTCCAAATCTAGCATCTTCAATGCCAAGGATGGATACAAGACAGTGGCCAAGGTAGATGAGCAAGAAAGGGTAGATCTCCCAATTCATCTATGTTGGAATAAGATTTGTGTGCCAAAAGTAGGAGTCTTCACATGGGCAGCTATTTAGAAAAAGATTTTGATAGCAAAAAAGTTTAGAAGAATGGGTTTTGAAGGCCTGAGTATGTGTGTCTTATGTAGGATAGCAGAGGAGAATGTCAATCATTTGTTGTTGGGATGCCAATTCTTCCAAGAGTGTTGGAAATGGCTCTATGCAAAACTAGGATGGATCATGGCTCTACCAAATGACATCCAAAGCCTTTTCAAAAGTTGGCCTATCAGATTGGGGAAGGGGTTGTTTGACATTCTATGGATTATCTATCCCTCTTTGCTCGTGTGGGAAATTTGGAAAGAAAGGAACAAGACGATTTTTGAAGACAAATCCATGCATATCCTTTCCTTTCTCAATAAAGTGAAGGCAACTATGGTGGAGGTAGAAAATAATAGAATTTAAGGAAGACTAGCTCAGAAAGATAAATTCACTGCTTGGGATGGGAAGATGAGATTCAATTGGTTTGGACTTTGCGTCCTTCCCTTTGGGGGGATGGTGGTAAGGATTCAAAAGAAGATAAAATGAAGGAAAAATGGCCCCATCCATCATTTGGTTGGTTCAAGTTGAACTTTGATGCGGCTTTGAGAAGCAATCCGGGTCCTTCAAGGGCTAGGTGTATCATTCGAATGTGGAATGGTGAGATTGTGGGTAGATTGGATGTTCCTTTGAAGAGAGACATGAACAATATGGCTAAGTTGAGTGCCCTCATCAAGGGTCTTCTTTTTTGTAAGGATCTTGAGATTAATAAGCTAGAAATTTAAGGGGATTCAACCCTTACCATTAATGTAGTAAGGTCAGGATCTACACTGAATTGGAAATTGTGCACTGACATAATTAAGGAAATCCTCAAGTTTTTTGAAGAATATACATTAAATCACATATATATGGAAGAAAATATAGATGCAAATGCCCTCTCAAATTTAGCTACAAATGGGTTCTATTTTAGAGCAATTGGATCGGTGCTAGAAGAGAATCGAGGGAGCCTTCATTTGGATAAGTAAAAGGGAAACCTCATCTTATGAGGTTGGACATTAATTTTTTCGATAGGGACATCACTTTTCCATTACCAAAAGACTTTTTTGTGGTCCCTGTGAATGGAATCCATGTCTCCATATTGCCTGTGCTTGGGCTTGTGAATGAGGAAATATTTTCATGGAGGAAGGCTAAAATTTGCTGAAACCTCGACTTAATGAAAAATGTATTGGGTTTCCTTCCATATGGCCTCTTGGAAGAAGGGGTTGGGGATGCCTTGGACGAAGATATGGAGTGGGTCATCACCTTCAAATGTGCAGAGAAATTGGATGGGTTGGGGTCTTTGGATTCCAGTGAAGAAGAGAGGGAGGAAGGGCCAGAGTTGGAGTTGGATGAAGAAGAACAAGCTCAGCCAGCCTTAGATGCATGACCTCCTCCTACACTCAAGTGCAGTGATCAAGAAAGTATGAAGTTGGAGTAATGACAGGTTTTGAGAGACATGTGAATTTTGAGACAAAATTGTTTTTTTCCCCCTAAAATAGTGTGGGATCCTTGTAATTCTGAAGCTAGATAGGCTTCATTTTGATCAAGAAGCATTGAATGTATTTGGATTTTGGTTAGCAGTAGGGCTAGCAATTCCAAGTGAAGAAAAATTTGGGACTTGGTCCCCTCGACATGTAATTTTTTGAAATAATATCAATACAAAACTCTCTAGATTTGGCCCTTTACTGACCAAAAAATAAAAAATAAATAAATATTATTAATGAAATGTATAATAATATATTTGTATACACCTAAAATCGGTCAAGACAATTAATTAATTAAATACTAGCTATTTAATTAATGAACTCCCTTTATTCATCTATTTATAAATAAATTCTCAATTTATTTATATAGTTCACACTTTTCTAAAATCTTCATCTAAATCACATTCCTCTAATCTAATTAAATAAACAATTTTGCATAGTTTGTTTTATTTAATTAATAACCTTCTCATTAAATTCAAATACCCAATTTGAATTTGAACACATGTCTACAACACTTTTTGGCCATGTCATCAAATGTCACATGTAATTAAATATGACTAATATTTAATTACATTATTGTCAACCAATTATCTTCAACAAACTTTAACACATGGCTTATTCCTCACAAACTTTATTTCTTCATCCATTTGGCATGTTTCCCTTGGTCAAGGGGACATCTTCCAAGATTCTTCCATCTCCACTGTTCATCCCTCATGTTTGAATCTGGACTATCAATTGTTGCCACATCACAAGATGCTTTGAAAATCCTATAAATACAACCCTTTGCTACAACATTTATCAATCACATCTTTTAGCAAACTTATTATGTAGGAATAGCATTGGAGCATTTAGTATTGTTTTGCATTTAGTATTTAGATTTGCTTGATCATTCTAATCTAGAATCATGTCTTAGTTTACATTTGCATTTTCATTATCAATCTTAGATTTCATATAGCATTTAATATCATTATCATTGTATAATCTCCATTTTATCATAGCATCATTAATATAATAGCATCATGGCTTTAATCACATAGTTTCATGTAGGAAATTAGATTTCTTGCATTTTTGAACATCTTGTTTCTCAAGTTGTCATTTTAACAATCATAGTGCACACCTAAAATCTGAGAGCCAAATGATTTAATAAATCCTTGAGAATAGAGAACAATGGAACCTTTTTAGAGATTTGGTTTATTTGCAAATAGATTAGTTCTTTGATTAAAATCTTTAATATAATACGTCTCATTGATGTTTGTGTTGATTTACTAACTTTCACACATTTCACACACACAATATTTATATAATATTATTTTATAAATCTAAAATGTACAATTATAAAATCAATATATTAACATAATAATTAATATTACTGTGTCATATATGATTATGATTTTTTTTTAATATGTTTAATTTTGATTTGTATTTTAATTTTTTAATAATATTATTTTACTTTATAAAAAATATATCTTTAGGAACTATTTATATTTATAATAATATTATTAATACAAAAACTAAAAATTCAAACAAATAAAAAAATTTAAAAATCTTTTATTAAATATTTTATAATATTTAAATAATATTATTTTATATATTTAAATAATATTATTTTATATATTTAAAATATACAATTATAAAATTAATATAATTTATATTTATAATAATATTACTAATACACAAATTAAAAAAATGAAACAAATATATTATATTTATTATTTAATCTTTAATTTTTAAAATTTCAAATTTATATTTATATTTTGTGATCATTATGAGCCAACATATTTAATGTTTATGTTTTACTTTTTTATAATAAATGAGTCAAACCACAAAGGTTTTTGAAAAAAAATCATTTACTCATCAATATTTTATAAATATTTATTCTGATAAATAAACTCAACTTCAACTATGTCAATATGAATCAAGCTTGGGGTCAAATTTAACTCTAACAATTATAATATTCTTAAATCTAGTAAAATCATGATACATTCAACTTGTAATAATGTGTTGATCTCAAACTATTATGTATCCAACCTTTAAATTGTTGTCATGCCTCATTCATCAACTACACAACAAATATTTATATTACAATCATACAAAAATAGTTACTTGCCACTGTGTATCTACAATACATATGACTTGTAAGAATCTATTATTTCAAACTATTATCTTGCTTTCCCCTAAATTGATATTTCATAAATTATTTATCGACTAATCAACGAATACAATTACCATAATACTAAATAGGCAAATACTCACCACTACGTGGCACTTGTTTAATACTATAATGAGATTATTTGTTGTTTATTTGATAGATAGGTCATGGCATAGTGATTTAGAGACAAGTACTTACTGTCTATTTATGGGTGATGAAAAATATGAATCACAAAACTCACAATCTCACAATCAAGTAATGAAGTTTAAGATCTGGGCTCAGAATATAGAATTTAGATAACAAGAAAAGTCATCATAGCTAAGATCTTGATTTTTTTCGTTGTTGGTTGCTCTTCAAAGTAACAAACTATGAAAAGAATAATAATGATAAATGATCAAAGATAAATAATACCTATGCTTGATAAATGACAATGATAATACTTAATAATGTGTGATAGTGTTTGAATGATAAGAGTGCTAGAGAGATTTTTTGATAACAAAAGTGTTAGGGGGTTTGAATGAAATGAAAACTTCTTATTTATATGCTTCACTTAAAATTTGATCAATAATATGTTAGATGCATAGGACAACTAAGAGGGGGGTGAATTAGTTGTAACTTTAAAACATTCAAACCCTCAATATCTTTTCAAACCCTAATCAACCATTAAACCCTTAACATGCATCAACATAATGTAAACATGTAAAGTAGTAATGCAAACACAAAACACATAAGAACAACAAATTTACATGGAAAACCTTGTTGCAAGGTGTGCTCCCTTGGTCTCCTTGTGTTGCGCAACACAACACTTGGTTTGTGACATGGCTTAATTGTCTCCTATGGATTCATTAACTTTGGTGGTTGTATTGGGCATTAACAGGTAGATCTCAATGACAACCATCTGTGCAACAATTGGTATCAGAGCCTAGGTCATGGGTTTGAACCCCTCGCTTGCTTTGGGGAGATTGTTGCAAGGTGTGAGCCCTTGGTCTCCTTGTGTTGTGCAACACAATGCTCTAATTCATGACATGGCTTAATCTCTTCCCATGTATTCATTAACTCTAACGGCTGTATCAGGCATTAACAAGTTGATCTTTTGGTTCAACGACAACTATTTGTGCAACAAACCAAAGAAGGGAAAAACCATGGTGAGGATTAGCTCATTAATATATGAAGTGCAACACTAAATACAATAAGGCTCATTGCCCAAAAAGATAAAGAAAGACTCACTGTTGGTGGCTCACTGCCAAAGGACTCACTGTCTAGAAGAAAGAAGAATAGAAGAAGGGGTGGCTCATTGCCAATTTGAACTGCTAACAATGCATCTCTCATATGCCAAAGGTATTGTTCCACTGAAGCACAAACAACTCATCAGATTGAAATGTAGACACCTTCTGCTCATTGCATCTGGAAGTCATAGGTATTAAGGCTCACAATTAGATCATCACACTTGATCACATTCACATATTTTGCATCACACACATTGCACTTAATCCACACAAAAAATATCCTTGCATTTATACCCTCTACAACCTAAAACAATCTCAATTAGGTCGGCCTTAAGGAAAGATATGAACCTCAACTGTGCAACATCAAATAGGTCGACACCAAACATTTCCACAATATAAAGAAGTGAAGACAAACCATGCCATATTTTAACTTGGACCCAAATCTACACCAACACGCTTCTTAACACTTCCTCAAACAACAATTATCCTCTGCAATTAGTGCTAGCACACCAGGTCGGTTAAACTTGTACTAACACTAACAAGTGACCACAAAATCTCCTCTCTAGGTCTAGAAACATCTCACAGACCACACAACAACATTCCAAAACATCTTAGAATATTCCACAATATCAAAATATTTTCCACAACTACTGCAATCACCTAAAACTCAAGAACACTTTCATTTTGTGCAACTAGACATACTGGCATAGACATCCAACACACCAAACAAATTTGTGAAACAACTCAGCACATGAAACTTCAAGGGAAGGTAGATACAAATGATATAAGCATGTTCCCAGATCTGCAACACCAGAATATTCATTATGGAGAAATGCAGAGCAATCTCATTTCTCTCAGACACTTTGATTCACCTGTAGACATGCAAAATTCACATTATGCATTCAATCGAATTCAGTCAAATTAGATGTTGCATTAGGACCATTCATCAATTAATCAAGTGAATTTTCATCCATTTAAACATTATCATTCAACCTTCATCTTACATCATCCATTTAATTAAATAAATCAGGACTCCATTTAAATCAAATCCTAAATTATATTTCATCATTTTCTGATTTAAATAAATCAATTACCAAAGTCTTAAAAGTCAACTCAACTAATCAGCATTAAATCAGCCTAATCATCATTAACTTAATCTAATCCTAATCTAATGCTAATCACATCCCACTTGCATTATCTAGATCTAGCCACTTGCACAATAAATCAATTTTATTGATTTATTAAAATCTCATTTTCTTTCAACATGACAAGTCAAACAGGGCATTTATTGCTCTTCTTTCTTGTCCCCCTCTCAAAATTTATTGCAAATTTGAATTCAAAATTTCCCCCTCTTGGGCACTCTTCCCAAATCTTGCACACACATCAACTAATCACATGATGACAAGTGTCCTCAACTCATTGGCTTGTTTTTGATCCCACATTGGTCCCTCTTCAACAATCTTAGCATTTGAAATCTTCAAATAGAGGCTTCAACATTGAGCAAATCCTCCACAATCTTGCAAGGTCACTCTCTCCATTTGAGATTGGATCTTGTCCATTTCACTCTTCATCATTTGCAACATTTAGCTTATCAATCAAGGATTGGGAAAGGGTCACTAGCACATGTGACACCAATCCACTATGAGATAGTAATTTCTTCATGTTTTGTTGTATGCTTTCAACTAGTTTATCTAATCTTTTGTTATTTGGATGGCATCATGAAGCATGTTGATTTATTTCATATGGATGTTGAGGGTTCGTTTTGCTTGAATACTAATCATGCTTGTTTATGTTAGTTTTTAACCAAAATGCAGAATTTCGCATCCTACATTTGGCGCTAGAAGGAGGGCTTTACGCTAATATCTTGGATTCATTTGCGTGGTTCTTTTCTGATATTTATTGCAGTGGTGTTTCAACAGTATTATTTTCACCTACAATTTCTATCAAATAGCTATGGTTTCATGATACGTTTTATTTTATTTTATTTTATAACTATTGTTAGTCTCAAGACTTGCTTTTGCATCATAAGCCTTCAATCAGTAGTTATATACCTTTGGGCTATAGAAACAACGCTTCTGGATTACAGACACACATCTTTACACTGTGGTAATCCACCTTTCATATACAAATGTGCATTTCTGGCTCTATTAAAATCTCACTAATCTGATGCAGGGGAAAGAGAGTTCTTCAGATACGATTAGAATGGTGGAAGGTTTCGAAGACTACAAGAGTCACTGCTCTGAAATCACTCTTTCTTTTATCATTACCCACTTAATAGTTATGATATGATTAGATATTTGTCTACACATAACAAAATAGGACTATTCCTGCGCATTTTTTCTTGGTGATCCCCTTGCAATTTATCTTTACATTCGTGGTTGAGCCCTTGCTTTGAGCAACGTATGAACTCAGAATTGTTATCCAACTTTGCTATCTCCTGTGTGTCTGCTACCACCATGCGGGCTTCATGAACTACATGCTTACCTTTCTATGCCCGATATCCATAGTGCCCTATGCCAAAAGAAGAGAAGGATTCTGGAGTTGCGCCAGGTTTGAGAAGATCCTTCTAGACAGCCCAAAGTTTGCCTCATACTTTGATCTAAAATTACGACTTTTACCCCTGAATGATTGCAGGTTGCAGGGCCTCGCCACTGGTCTCACTTTATCCAATCGTTTGATTGAGAAGGAAACTATACCAACACACGATTACATTGGTGGCATTCCATGAACCCGCATTTCTTTAAGTCTGCCTGTAACAGAACACGAGCTTGTTTATGCTTCCACTTTTTCAAGTTCACATTTGAGAACGTGTTGGCTAGGACAGTTGCAATTACAACATCTAACAAATCTGTTCTGTGCAAAATGCTATCTATATTCATTTTGTGCGTAGCAAAGAGGATGCTGGCTGAGGTTGTGAAAACTACATGAGATTTACGCCTGCCAAGCGCATTTGCTTGAAAGTTTCTGTAGCCTTTGGTCAAATCTAACCTGCGCATATCCTGCATTCAATATCTCCCGTGAAAGCAATAGTTTTTGAGGCTCGAGGCTTGTCAGATCATATACTGCAAGTTTCCAACACCAGATACCTAACTACATTTATTTCTTCAACTGTAAGATTAATGGATTATCGTACTAAGTTATCTCTGTTTGTTTCTTGAGATCCGGTTATGACAGGAGGAGAGCAAGGAAACATCAGAAGTATGAAGCCAACCGTGTCGGTTTGAAAGCAGAAGTAAAGAGCACGGGTGAAGAGAAGACATCAGCGCAGGAAATGAGTAAAGTGCATGGGCCATTGGCCTGTGAGGGAAGGTGAGGGGGCAGACCCCAACGTTGCCAAACAAGACAAGAAGAAGAACTCAAGAGGCCGCGCTAACAAACACATGCAGTATAACAGTTCGCTGCCTTGCTACACAATGGCGCCCGCCATTTTTGGAGCGTGGTTATTATTGCTAATCCTTTTCTGTTTATTGGCACCGACCTTATGCCAACACATTTGAATTCTTGGTCTTCAGTACAAGTCTGGCTTCTCTATCCTTGCGCATTCTATCAGGATCTCGGTTGGTTCATACGTCTTGTCTATACCTCCCGCAGTAAGTTCATGCGCCTTATTTTGACCTTTTGAATGCGCTTTTGTCGGGAAGTTCATGCACCTTGTCTGTTCATCTACCATTAGTCGAATGATTGGCGCATGCAGTAAGGATGTTGGCAGTTGTATAAAGCGTAGGTTGTGGAATTCGGTTCTATACTTACCAACTGCAGTAGCTTCATTTGTTAAGACTGCTGGCAAATGTAGCTTGGACGCGCCTTTCATTTAATTAGAGGAATTCAAATATTCAAAGGTAGAACTTGCATTTGTCAGTCCCACGTCTACACATATATCACGCATGCAGCGTCTATCTACCATCTCTTTATGACAGTGGATGGCGTACGCTCATCAAGAGGCTTTTTGTGTCTCATTCATTGTCGAGGCATCGTGTCAAACAACATTCAATAACTCAGCGAATTTCAATGAACCTCATATGTGATTTGAGTACTCTGCCTTTCCTGCCACTCTAGAGACTCCTCTCATTATGAACATTTATGACGGCATTGAGTCAAAAGGTTGTTAAATTTATCATCAGATTTCTTGACCATTAATCTTGGCGTATATTGTGTGTGCAAGTGAGTGCGGTGTGCAGGTTATCTTCATAAATTTTTGAGGCATCGACATCACTTTTCTATTTACTTGCAAAGTAGAACGGTGGTAAAGTGAGGAGTAAAGGGCGATCTTTTTCAACAAATCTGAACCAACTACTTGATTGCATGTTTCTTTATATTGGTTCAATATCTGATCTCTTGAAGATAAAAGAGTAGCAAAACAAGAATAAGCAAATTGGAGTTGGGAAGTTGAACATTGAACTTAAACTTTAAAAAGCATTTTTTAATGCTTATTGGGAAAATTTGAGATATCCATTTCTTGATTTCATTTTCTATTTTAGGACAACTTGCTTTTGATTGGAAATTTTAAAATCAATCATTCCTTCATAGCTTTTAAATGTGGAAGTCTCAAAATCAAATTGTTCTTTTACAAAAATGGGCACAAATAAGAACTTAAGAGCCTTGTCAAGTTTTTTTCTAAATGATTGACATCTCTTATGTACATCACTTGTATCTAAATTTTTAAAATCTTTTGTAGGTACAAGCAAACAACAAAGGTACCAAAAAGCCAACAAAGGAAAAGCAAAGGCGAAAAGGAGAAAAGCGAAAAAGAAAGCTATCAAACAAAAACGAAAGGAGGGAAATTTTATTTGAAAACACAATGTGTTTTTTAACACTTTAAGTGTTTATCAACACTACTTCAAGAAATTGTTTTTCTTTTCGTTTTAGAACACTAGTTTTCATTTGGGTCTAAAACGAACAATTTCATTTTCATTGCAAAGGGCTTAAAACGAATCTTAGGACAAACTTACTAGAGTTCGTTTTGGGTTAAGAATTGAACAATCAAAACTCACACTTCATTTTGGTGTTTAAAACGAATTCACAATTGCTTTGAAGGGTATAAAATGAACAAGTGTTTGAATTGTGTGATTGTCTTTTGAGTACGTATCCTCTCCCATTGCGCTTCGTGTGATCTAGGGTGCAAGAGAAACACTCAAAATACATTTTATTGCTTTGAAACACTTCAATTTGGGCTTAAAAAAATTGAACATCTTGTGCGAGTGTGAGTAGGGGCATCTTCGCGTACATTCTCTTTCTTTGTGCCATCAAAGATCGATCGAGTTACCGGATTGTCTTTGCTGCGCTTTTGTTTATCTTAGAGGGCACGCCTTGGGGAAAAATGCTCACCCAACGACTCAGCCGTAACACTCTAAAGCCAAGAGTATTTCCAAGGGATATAAATGAGGGTTTTGGTTAGCGCCATAATCAAGCGGTTGGCTCAGGATGGATCGAAAGGGGACTCTTAGGTATGGGTCAATCTCCGCGAGCCAAGTCCTTACTAGAACCTATGTGCTAGAATTTGCCAAAATCCTTAATCTATTTGTTGGTGCAAGAACGGTCATTCTGAAGCCACCCCACACTCTTACGGTCTTCTAGTAGAGATGGAAAGCATGCCATGGGAGTTTCATGGGTGTTGATGCTTGGCTGCCCTGATTGACGTTAATGAGCGTGGAGGGGAGCCAGTGGGGTCAAGCATCTAACCATCCGCTAGAGATAAGCGTAGCTGGACTTGTCCAAGTGGGAATCCAACAAATATAGTCTTACACATCCATAGGGCTTGTAATTATTCTTTGTTTGAAAACGGTGTGTATTCAAAACATTTGCAAACAAACATTCAACATGATTCTCAAAATTTCAAACCCTCTTTAAGACAAATATCATTGACTCAATCCATATGTTACTTGCTTTCCCTTGGTTCACATTCGTAGAGGTTCCTAAACATTGGATTATATCTCAATTTGTCTTCTTGAGTAAACAATAGGAAAACCCTTGCCTTAAGTTCATTGAATTTCCACATAAAATATCTTGTGGGGTTTAAGGAAATTAAGACATTGGTACATCTTAGTTTGAAACTTTAATCAAAGAGAGTGTTTTTTGTAAAATAAACCATTAAGCAAAGATAACAAATTGGACCCCACACATGTACTTGATATCTCTTGGTCATATTGGTCTTTTGATTGCTCTTAGAGAAAAGTGTGTTCTTCAATACCTTGGCCTAGTAAACAAAGTCTCTCTAAGTCTCTTAGGATCAAAATCAAACACTTCATTCACCTCAAACATTTATCAACATCATCCCACAAACAACTTTAGAGCTTTGAAAACGTCATTACCTAGACTTGGGTACATTTCCAAACCAAATCAAAAATCATTTGTTTAGTTATGTGTGTTTGGATGAATCCTTCCACGCACACTTAGTTAAATTATCACCTCTTTGAACAAGTTCGTCCTAAGATAACATCCAACATTTTAGGGTTTACAAGTTCATCATCCACATCAAACAATCAAAATCAAGCCCTAAGTCTAGCATTGATTCAAAGTTCCTAAACGTTCATCACTCATATCATCCACCTTTCATCCTCCATCTCGCCATTGGTCCTAAGAACCTTAGAGGTCACTTTCATAACAAAGTCAAAACACAAGAAGAACATGGAATATACACTTGATCCATACATCTTGAGTAATCTAAATCAGTTGAATCTTCAAAGCCTTGCAATGCCTATCAATTATCAAAGTCCATACATGGGATCATTACCTTCGACAAATGTCAATGGTACAACAAGTGTGAGTATGCCCAAGTCAAAGTTTGGAACACATTTCCCCATGATAGATCTAAGTCCAAACCTACAAATCCACCAATCGAATAATCAATGCATGAGCCTTGAAACGAACAATGTCATTCCACCAAATCCCTACAAACCAAATGTGGATGTACCAAGTGCAAGTTTTTGAAACATGAATCCTAACTCGGAAAACTTTGGAAAAATGATTCCCAATACCAACATTGTTCATCCTATCATGCCAAATCAGAACATTATCCAAAGTCAATTTTCCCATAATCCCATTCAAAAACCACAAGCATGCATGCCAAAACTACTTGAACACAAGCCAAATCAACTATCTCAAGTGAGTCAAAATCAAAATCAAGAACAAATTTGGCGAGATCAAATTGCGGAACTTTCCAAAATAGTTGAGGCATTGCGCCAAGGGAAATCTCCACCACCATTACCTACATCATTCCTTGGTTTAGGGCTTCCCCCTTTACCTAACACCAATCATGCCATCCAAATCAATCCACCTAACATCAATCAAACCATCATGTCAAATCCTTCGAATATACCATTGACATCGCACCAACAGATGGTATCCAATCAAACAACATTGATCCCAAATCGAAATACGGTCTCCCAAGGACCTATCACCTCGGTCATTCCAACCATCACTATCCCTTCAATCATTCCAAACACCACTATCACACCCATCACATCTCAACCTCTCACTACCATGATCAATCCAAGCATATCTCAAACACTTGTCACTACATCCAACATGATTTTGAATCCACCACCATCCCCACCACCACCAATTTCCACCACATCAAACCAATACAACGCGACATTACAAGCTGCTTTTCAAAAGGGATACCAACAATATCTAGCCATGCAACAAGCAACACAAGCTCAAAGTGTGAAACAATCCTCTCAAGTTGCCCAAGCCTCTCAAGCTACCCAACCAACACGAGCACAAACACAAAAGATGACAACTATTGAAAACAAGGATCAAGATCAATCCATCACTGAGCACATGTTTACTTCATCCAATGATCAAATTGACATATGTCAAGAGTCACTTTTCAATCACGATCAAAATCCACCAACAAAACTCAACAATATGCCAATTCAAGCAATATCAACATCACTTGACTCTATGGTCGAAGACATTCATAATCTCTCCACCACAATTGTCGAAAACAATGATCAAAACCTCTCCATCGAGGAGCACATTGAGGATGTATCTACACAATCCGATGATCAACTCACCATACATCAAGAGCCACTTTTTAGTGATCTCTTTCAAGGAGTGTTAGGACTATTTGATCCAATTGACATAATGCACGATCCATCGACCTATGATCATGTTGAAAATGTCTCTACATCGCCTTATGAGTTAGAGGACATATCTCAAAAAGTTATTCTAAAGCAAGATCAAAATCTTTCACTAAGGTCTAGCAATGATCCTTTTCAAAACATGTTGATCCCCTTTGACCTCATGGTTACAGATGCTGAAGGAACCTTGAACTTGACCATGCCTAATGTTGACATCCAAAAGTCCTTTGTAAGAAATCTATCCTTTGAAGTTGCCCCATGTCAAGAACTTGATCCAAAGCATGTCAAAAGCAACTCCGAAATTAATCAAGATCAAGAATTTGTATCTCCAAGATACTACAATAATCTAATGAACACTCTCTTATCCATGCAAGATGATCATATTCATACTCCTCCATCTACCCATGAGATGCTTTCTATAGATGGACACATAGATGATCGTTATTTAGAACAAGATCCCTTTATTCTTGACATCACTGCACAAAGAGAGCAGATTCTTAACTCCTACAATCAAACGAAGTTATCAACATCAGGATCGAATATGTCCCAAACTCAGATTGAGGACATCATGAATAAAGATATCCATCATTATCCGCCCAAGGAAACAAGTCAGATAGAACATCCCGAGTTAGCAGAGCAGCAAATTGAAACGTCACCTACGGTGGTCATTTATCAGAGAGTGCATTCTAAACAAGAGATCTCAGAACATGCAAAATCAAAGCATGAAGGTACTACTTCCACAATACTGGGGGCAACTTCGTCTCAAGCAAACATCAACGTAGGGAGCACGAAGAATCCTTATGATGAAACTAGTGTCGATACTACAACCAGCCACGCCATGAATCTTCATCCACCCATCACCCCATCCACGAGTTGGGACCAAGATCAAAGGAAATATTTAAATCAAAGTACAAAGAATGCTATCAAAGCAAAAGAAGCAAAGCATAATGGACAAATCAAGTACATATGGATACCAAAGAATACAAAGAAAGATCATCCCTATCAAACTCCATCAGTCAAAGAAACTGTGGAGCAAAATAAAAGAGGGAAAGGTATCCATCAAAGATGTTTGCAAAATCAAAAGCAGGCTTTTCAAGCGATGTACAAAGTGTATCAAGCAGTTGGTCCTAATTCCACACACACTTCCGTATCCACCCATCATTGCTCATCTTCCCAAGTTTGGAGAGTCAAAGGTTCCAAACTGTCAACCAATCCATCTCTTATCCATAAACACACTCCATCCATGCCTCCACGCATGATATCCAATTCTTACATTGACCGTGTATTGGAAAAGACCCTTCATCATAAGGATTCTGAAGGCACTTTATCACGATGTGCGCACCAAGACAGAGTTAACTCTGGTATCGACGAAGCAGATCAAGAATCCCAAAAGCTACATTCAAGTGCACGTATCTTAGCAAAGCAGCTTCTTCAAGCAGGATATCGATGGCACATTATGACAGAAGCGTCTACGTCAACACCACCAGGTGGTTCAACATGAATCTTTTGGAAAAATACAAAAAAATAAAAAATCATAAAAATCAAAAAAATCAGAAAAGTTAAGCGGTAAAGATAAAATCGTCCTCTAGTGAGAAACCGCGTATGGCGCTTTGGGCAAGACCATGATGAAAACCTGGCAAACAGGCATCATGTGTGGAATCGAGCATCTACATGCGCCAGTTCTGTTGAAAGCATCTCATCCCATCCATAATAAATCGAGCATTCCATCCATCACATCCATAATAAATCCATCCATCCATAAACCATTTATCCAATCCATTTGCATATATTTGCATCCATCATCTTAGTTATCTTGATCTTGATGAAATTTTAGGGCACGCTTTACACTTGCTTATGGTAAAACATCTTCACATGGGTCATTTTCATTGATCCTATCCTATCCTATGTTATCTGAGCCATGAAGCATTATCCAAATGAGCATTCGTTATTTGAGCACCTTATCTTATTGCAAGATAAATCCTTGGCATACTTTGTGTGCTTACCTTATCCATTCATCCATACACCTATCCAAGCATCCATCCCATCACATTCCATACATTGCTAGAAATTGGGGGCAGATATTGGCATCTTGCTTCCAGAATAAATCTTGATCTATATCCTTCACCTTATGTGGTGATCCGAACAGTGGAAAACATGAAATAAAATTGGTAAAATCATTTTGTATCACTAGCCCATGGCATATTTTGACGAGAAGACATTCCTTATCAGTTTTCATCTTTCATCTTTCATCAATCAATATCAGTCGCATATAAGCTGCACGTCAAATGTCACATCAAATCATCCAAACATCTTTTGTTCGAAACCAAGCTTCATCAAACATGATCAATCAAATCCAATCAATCCATCATCATCTTGGGGATATCTTTCCCAAATCCTTGTGTTGCTTAACACTATCCTTGCATTGTCGTGTATCCTCGACAATGTTATCATCATCAATCTTGACCAATCAATCCTTGCATTGTTGTGTATCCTCAACAATGTTATCATCATCATCAATCCGTCGATCTGATCAATCCACCTTAGCTTGGTTTTCAAACAAAATCCCAAACAAAGCATTGATATCATTACACATCCATATCCAAATCGTCAAAATCATGTGAAAAATCCAAAAACATCCAAAACATATCAAAAATCCAAAAAATAGTCAAAAAGTAGAAAACATCAAAAACATTGAAATCTGAACTACGTCGTCTCTGAGCTTAAACGTAGGCAAGGCTCATCTTCGATCAGCCCCCGAGACATCAAAATCCAAAAACATTCGAAAAAACACAAAAATCCAAAAAAGTTGAAAAATCAAAAATCAAAACATTTGTAAAATCTCAGAAAACCCCAAAACATCTGAAAAACATCAAAATCAAAAATAGCCTCAAAACATTTCAAAATGTCAAAAACATCCAAATATTTGAAAAATCCACCCGTCCCATTTCGCATACACCCGAAATAATCAATCATCCATAATAAACTGATCGTCATCTCCATCCTTTGGCAACACAAACAGAAACAAGCGCAACAGTCAGCAAAAGCAAACTTCAATCGTAAAACCAAAATCGAAGTAAATCTTTAAAACAAAATCAAACACTTGATCAGTCGTAAACATGTGATCCAGCATATGTCAGCATTTTATCAATCAGCTTATCAGAGCCATCATCATCGCAATATGATGCATGTCTGGGATGCTATCATTAGACAATGGAATGTTTATGGATATCACCTTGGATTCTTATCCATATCAAAGCATCCTTTGGGTGAAGATTATGAAGAACATTAGGCTTGTTTGTACGTACTTGATCTTTCTTTTTGATTTATCTTATTAGCACTCATTCAAGAACCTCTCGATGATGTCAGAGCGAAGGATTTAGAAGTGGGAATGAGACAACTGATCATTATCTTTAATAAAGCGTGCTTGTTGGGTATCTTGTAATATAACTTGAGATACTTGCTTTTGTTAGATATGTATGGAGGGAGGGTTTAGGATAGCTTGTTGACTATTGCATTGATTGGTTATACCTTTCAGTGTTTTGGTGGGATATTTGGGACTTCAGGTGCATCTAGCAAGGTTTCCGTATGTCGGTGTGAACAAGAATACTCCTATCTATTTGTCGAGTCAAAGTCCATCACACTAAGTACAGCGCCATCCTGGTCCTTTATACCTTGATGCATCGTGCTTAGGCGTGTTATCAAACATAAAGTAAGTGACCCTTTGAAAATCCCAATCCTTGATAAGCAAATCATCATCGTCATCTATCATCATCATCTCTAATAAAGTCTCGACCAATCATGGACTTGTTGGATCCTCTTGTCATCATCTCATTCCTGCACTAACATCATGCATCCATCATGCATCCATCCTGCATCTGCAAACCATCAATAAACTGCATACCACATATCATTCATATCATACATCATAGGAAACATCGATCATTTCACATGCATTGCATATCATCATCATAATATAGATCTGTTAGTCTAAGCATATCATAGCATCATCATATCATCATCCATCTCATCCGTCTCACATCATATCATCATTTAGGTTATATAGATTTGTTATTCTAAGCATCTTGAAATCATCTCATTTGCATCATCATCCATAACCACCCATTTTGAACCTCTTTATCGTGAGATCGACCCTCAAATTGAATCTTTTCGCTTGATCTCTCGAGGGGGCAATGTACCAGTGTACTTTTCCGCTGGGGCATCTGAAAAAATCATGAAATTTTTAAATTTTGATTGCGGCAAGTTATTCTTTGAACCAACGCAACAAGTACATTGCTTCAAAGAGGGGCAAAATGTAGACATGCAAAATTCACATTATGCATTCAATCGAATTCAGTCAAATTAGATGTTGCATTAGGACCATTCATCACTTAATCAAGTGAATTTTCATCCATTTAAACATTATCATTCAACCTTCATCTTACATCATCCATTTAATTAAATAAATCAGGACTCCATTTAAATCAAATCCTAAATTATATTTCATCATTTTCTGATTTAAATAAATCAATTACCAAAGTCTTAAAAGTCAAATCATCTAATCAGCATTAAATCAGCCTAATCATCATTAACTTAATCTAATCCTAATCTAATGCTAATCACATCCCACTTGCATTATCTAGATCTAGCCACTTGCACAATAAATCAATTTTATTGATTTATTAAAATCTCATTTTCTTCAACATGACAAGTCAAACAGGGCATTTATTGCTCTTCTTTCTTGTCCCCCTCTCAAAATTTATTGCAAATTTGAATTCAAATTCCCCCTCTTGGGCACTCTTCCCAAATCTTGCACATACATCAACTAATCACATGATGACAAGTGTCCTCAATCTCATTGGCTTGTTTTTTATCCCACATTGGTCCCTCTTCAACACTTAGCATTTGAAAATCTTTAAATAGAGGCTTCATCCTCAAGCAAATTGAGCAAATCCTCCACAATCTCTCCACAATCTTGCAAGGTCACTCTCTTCATTTGAGATTGGATCTTGTCCATTTCACTCTTCATCATTTGCAACATTTAGCTTATCAATCAAGGATTGGGAAAGGGTCACTAGCACATGTGACACCAATCCACTATGAGATAGTAATTTCTTCATGTTTTGTTGTATGCTTTCAACTAGTTTATCTAATCTTTTGTTATTTGGATGGCATCATGAAGCATGTTGATTTATTTCATATGGATGTTGAGGGTTCGTTTTGCTTGAATACTAATCATGCTTGTTTATGTTAGTTTTTAACCAAAATGCAGAATTTCGCATCCTACATCACCAAACAAACATATTGTCAAACACATCTTCTATTGTAGTACGATTCCAAACCTATGGATATGACACCTCTAAACACCTCTGATCATCATGTCCAAACTACACATGAGCTTATCTTCAATCATGAAGAAATGCAAATCAAAACACTGAACACCACTCTATCACACTAAACTCTCTTTTATTCAAATTTTCTCAAAAGGACTTGGAAACCAAGTGAACCAATTTCATCAACAAGATTACTAACATCTTTGTAACACATCTACAACATTGCAACATGCAACACTTTCCGACTACAACAATCTCCCCAAGCACAAGTCAAGCCAACAACCTCTGCAACTATACTAAAGTAGGACATCAATGACAACACCAACATGTGTTGACATCAATACCAATTCCAGACACATCATCAATACTAGTAGCATTCCAACACTATTTTTATACAAGGTGTTGACATCAATGACAACATCCAAGCAACTCAAAAATAACTCAAGCTTCCAACATCTCCAAACTTCCAACATAGTGGAGATTAATTTGCAAGATCAAAGGATAGAAAAATTGAAGATAGGGTGAGACCCAAATTTGAATTTGATGAAGGAGGGGAAGATTAGAGGAATTAAATAAATAATGATAGTTAGAGAAATAAATAAATATTAATTTATTTATTTTAGAAGAAAATATATAATTTTAATAAATTATTTTTAATTTATTTAAAAGAGGAGTGTTAGCTAATTAAATGATTTTTAAAAATTATTTAATTATAGAGGACCAAAGATAAATTTAATTTAATGTTAATTATGTTGGAGGGAAAGTGATAAATGATGAGTTAATTAAATAATTAAAAATTATCATGGATGATAAGAGGAAAATGTTAGCTTGAATCATTCAAAATTATTTAATTAATATAGATAGAAGAAATATAATGATAATGATGAAATGATAAGATGAAATGTGTTTTATATCGGTGTTTCAAAGAAAAAGAATTGATGATATACCTCAGTGAATTATGGAATGGAGATATGATGCCCCCAAGAGATCAACTAGTGAAAACAATTTCCGGGTTGGGCTCATGACAAGAAGGATAGGCTTAAAAACTCATGTCAAGACAGATAAAAGGCTAGAAAAAGGATATTAGGTTAGGAAAATGGAGCTAAAAGGGACCGAGGATGAAAATTTAGAGCTAGAAAGGATAGATATAGGGTTGGGAAGGCCAAAATGAGTCATTTGCACTCTCACATACTTTGAAATCCAAATCCTCTAGAGCACTCCAGAGTAGAGTAGCAGGTGAGATGGTGGGCATTTTGAGGGTGACACATCAAGTGGACCAAGTTTGAGTATTTAGATGATGGGAACATGATGAGTATGTCTAGGGTCATTAATGAGGGGTAGAACTAAGAAAACCAAAAGTGCCCTTTTGGGTCAGCATCGCACATATGGCGCGATGTGACACAATTGGCCAAAAATGTTGCACAAATGGCTTGATGCAATTCATTTGGTAGGAAATGTTGTGCTATTGGCTTGCAACATAAACAGTCAAAACCATAATGCAATTGGGTGATGAAGTTGCACATCTAGTAACAAAGTGCAAATGGTTGGAAATGTGATGCATCTAGAAAAGTTGTCTAAATGCAAAGTATTTGCAAGTCAGACACAAAGCTGAACAATTGATAAAATTGTGCAACTGGCTAGCAATGCAACACAAAATGGCAGGAATTGCACTATTGGCTAGGGTTAGGCTAGGGAGTTAGAATAAATGCAGAATTCCAACTTCTTTTATCTTTTTACGCAAGACTAATGATGTGTGACTAATGGATGCAAGATGAGGGCAACTAACTTTAGTCATGGGAGTGAAATCTTGTGACAATGTAGCTAGTACCCTAGCTAACTAAGATGGATGAGGTGCTCCTAGGAGTGATGGGCCTATGGCATGTTGCCCACATGCCAGAGATTAGGGCCCATAGAGCCATGATGATAGCACTGGTGGAGAGGTGACACAGTGACCATAACACATTTATGATATCGCCAGGAGATGCTACTATCACTAGAGGATGTTTGGAGGATGCTTTGGATTTCAATTCAGGGAGAGAGTGCACACAAATAGATGTTCTTGAAAGATGACTTAAGCATCAAGGATGGAGAGATAGACCTCCAATGGGCCATGGGTCACTTTGACCCACTTCCTTTAGTGGTGGCGAAGATTATTGGTGAGGTCCTGGTACTTGATAAGAGGTCCTGAGGCTTTTCCATTGGCTAAGGGAGAGTATTAGAGAGGATTATGGAGAAGGGTACAATTTATGCATGAGAACCATGTGTGCTAGCTCATTTATGCCACGATATGCATTAAGTGGTATATAGGTATAGGGATAGCCTGACATACGATGTCATTTTACTACTCATTTGGGTGTGGGAGAACATTGCAATGACACGACTAGTTACTTGCAAGGTTTGGGGTGCTAGATTACCCTATGCATACATGTATGGGGAATTGCATCATATAGACAACCAAGCGACATGTGGTATTGGCGTAGAGAGATTGATGACCTAGATGCATTCATATGGAGATCATGGAGAGACTATGAGGCCTAGGAGGAGGATGCAGCGCAAGTATTATTTTGTAGATAACCATGATGCCTGATTGGGAGGATTGTCTATATCATTGAGAGATACATACCCAGGTGAGTGAGGAGACAGTTCTTATAATAGCAGGGAGTCTTAATAAGTGAGGTAGTGTTTGCTAGGACTCGAAGAGAGGTGGTCGAATAGGGGTCTATGATTATTGAAAATACAACTATAGTAGAGCTAGAGGCACTTTCCCCAACACCATGGGATCTAAGAGCAAACATTTCAGATGCAAGAACCACCACAAAGTATGAGACATGGTGGATATAGTATAGGCCCATCTGATTGACAAGACCTGGCTAGAGGGTAGGACATGCACCCATAGGAGGAGATGGTGGTAGGAGGGAGAGACAACAAAGAGATCCACTTGTAGGAATCATAGCACAACAACCACATGATGGATAGGGGGAGGGGGACTAGCTAGTGGGGGGCTCAAGATCACCATAGGTACAGGTAGAGGGTTAGGTTCAGAGGGAGGAGGAGGAAGATGTTTAGGTGTTAGTAGCCACTATATGATCTAAGAGATGAGTCTAGAAGGTAGCTATAAAGGACCAAAGGAGATAGAGATCAAGCCAAAGTAGAGAGGGATAGCCTACAGACATAGGCTACATAGGTGACTATAGAGAGAGATAGGCTACGAGCATAGATGACCCGACTTCAGGGATAACTAGCTCAGGTTACAATAGAGAGGGACACAAAGCATGCCAATAGATATTAGGTGGAGGTAGAACTAGCCAAAGTGACTATTGAGAGGGATATAGAAAGGCATGACAAGAGTAGGTAGATATGAGCACAAGGATTCCTGCCCAATAGGTCATGATTAAGGTTTGAAGGTGTATCACCAAAAATTGTATACTTTGCTTGATTTGGGAATAATTGATGATAAATTGGACTTAATGAGGCCTTTATTTGGTGTTGTGAGGTGTTTTACACATCCACATTAGGTCTTGGGCCTTTGCAAACTAAATAAAATACATTTATTGATGTCTTGTAAAGGTGTTGTAAGGTGTTGTAACACATCTTCACACTTTTCTAGGACCATAATATCATAATTCACCTAAATAACCTTACCAAGACCTATTTCAAAGTGTTGTAAAGAGTTGTAACAAACTTTCACACTTTTCTAGGCTTATCAATATTTACACCTTTCTTATGCTTTAAATAGCCCCTTTATGCACTTACAGGCCTTAATTAAGTGTCTTGTTAAAGAAGAACCCGATAAACATTATTTAAATTATCACAATTTGCGACACCCACTTAAAAATTCCCAAGTGGACTAAGCTGCCATTGGTGGCGACTTAGTCTCATTTGGCTCAAAAATCAAAATTAATTTAAAATTCTTTCGGGTTTTTATTCCTTAATACCTAAGGTCAGCCTGTGATGAGGTATTTTCGGGAATTTGGGAATAATTGTGTATAAATAAAGGGTTTCTCCTCTCATTTCACTAATTAATTCATTCCATCAATCAATTTTCTCAATCACTCATCATTCTTCTTAAGCAAGTTAGGGTTTTAACATTGTAAAGTCACCAAGAGGCATTCAAGGACAGATTCTTCAACTATTGCTATAGAAAATCAAGATCAATCATCATGGAAATGTATTAACTCCATTTTTTCATGCTTCATTACATTATTTCTCCATTTTGGTTTAATTACCTAAAAAGGGGTTTGACCAAGGCAAACCCCCATGCCCTAACATTCACCATTTCTTTCTCTTTCATTGTGTGTTTGCAAATTTAAACACTTTGAGGGTTTGAAGATCATTAAAGATTAGGTTGAAGACTTGTTGAAGACCTCTCCTTGCTTGCAAAGCCAAAATATCCATTAAAAGTCACTTTCAAGCCCGAAAAATCATAGTTTCAGAAGCGAACACCTATTAAGAGCCGAAGTGCAGACCAAGGGCTTCCATTTCCACTTGAATTTTCAAAAATTTAGAAGTGGAATAAGTTGCCAATAGTGGAAAATTAGTCCCAATGAACCTATTTTTTAGAGGTTTTTGTAGATTTGGATACCCATTTGGCAGAAAATAAACTTTGGAGTAGTTTTTCCAGATCTGGGATTAAGTCGCCCAGATTGGCACAAGTGTCCTAGTCAAATTCTACATCAGTTTTATCAAGATTCTAGACCTTCATGCCATCCTTTTTCAGCCTCCAGGTGCACACATTCTATTTCATAACTTTCTATCTAGTTTTGTTTTTGCATTTCTAGGTCATTTATCACATGTTTGCATACAACACTGTGTTTTCCAGCACTTTGCATTTCTTAGGTTTAGCCTTAATAATCATCTTTATTTTTCAGATTATTGCATTAGAAAATTGTATTTAGGCATATTGCATCCATCCTTTCATTTATCTTGAGTGTATACATTAGCATTTTGGGTCCATTTCTCTCCTTTTAGGTGAAAAACCCTAGAAGAGCAAGAGAACCCTTGGATACCAAAATCATTGTCCAATGTGTCACCAAAAAATGTATAGTTGACATTTTTATGCTCACTTGAGTCTCTCTTATGGACTTTGGCTTGATTTTTCCTAGATTTAATGTTGTAATGTGGCCAACATGTTAACATTAGGTCTTGGACTCTTGTGAATCATTAAGACTTCTAGGATGTCTTGTAATGGTGTTGTGAAGTGTTGTAACCCACTTTCACACTTTTCTAGGACCCTTTCATTATAATTCACTTAAATAACTCCTTTATATCACTTACCAAGTTTTATTTCAAAGTGTTGTAAAGAGTTGTAACAAACTCATGCTTTTCTAGACTTGTCATCACTAATTCAACCCTTTCTTATGTTTAAATAACCCCTTAATGCACTTTCTGGCCATTCTTAAGTGTATTTTTGAGGATATTCCCATTAGACATCATTTAATGCACTTTAATCTTTGAAACGCAGTGAAATTTCCCTAGTGGGACCAAGTCGCCACTTGGGGCGACTTAGTCCCACTAGGCACAAAAATCAAAATAATTTTAATTTCTTGGCAGGATTTTATTCTCTTACCCTTAAGGTCGGCCTGTGACATGTTGTTTTCAGGAATTAATAGAAAATCAAATATAAATAAGGGTTTTCCTCCTCATTTTTCATCTCCTAATCTCTTGCAATCTCATAAGTCATTAAGCATTCAATCTCTCAAGCATTCAAGCACTCTAAGCATAATCAAGTTATCCATTGGAGCCCTTCATTGCATATCTTCATATTTTCAACATCAAGGGTTTGGTAAGTCTACGACATTGCATGATATCTGTTTATCATTCTCTTCATATTTCATTTCATTATTTAGGGTTTGATTACCAAAGTGGGGTTTGACCAAGGCAAACCCCTATACTCTAACCCTTAACCCTTTTTCCCTTATTTGCATGTGTGTTTTCAAACTTTGTATGCAGATTTATCAAGGAGTTTGGTGTCAAAAATTGGTCAACAATCCATCAAATTCAACATAACCCTAGTTGAAGCTTAAAGACTCTTTTTAGCCCGTTTTCTGCAGATTTAAGATTGGATACATGTAAGAAAAGCAAGTGCAGACCAGAATCTACAAAATCTTGTCCCAAAATTCCAGAAATCTTAGGTGGACTAAGTCACCATCTATGGAAAATTAGTCCCACTGTTAAGCCTGAAAATTGATTTTCACATTTATGAGTACCCATTTGGCAGATTCCCATTCCAACAAATTTTCCTCAAAACTGGACTAAGTCGCGAGCAACTTGGTGTAAGTGCCCCAGTCAACATTTCCAGTCAACTTTACAAGATTCTAGAGCCTTTCTACATCATATTCCAGATTCCAGGTGCACCTCTCCAATTTTGTTTAGTTATTTTGTCATTTACTTTCATTTCTAGGTGTTTTTGCATACAACACTGTGTTTTCCAACACTTTGCATTTCTTAGGTTTAGCATCAATAAATCATTTCTTTTTAGTTTTATGCATTATTACATCATATTTAGATACATTACATCTCTTTTACATTAATTTTGAGTGTAGACAACATTTTGGCCCCAATTCCTCTCCTTTTTAGGTGAAAAACCTAGAAGAGTCAGAGGAACCCTTGGGAAACCAAAATCTTTGTCTACATTTTGGTGAACCCGACTTTTGAATATTTTTGCTTCTGATTTCAAGAGCATCCTAGGTTTACTTTACATTATCATTGCATTATATGTTGCATTGCTTAAATTGCATCCTAGGGTTTTAAAAAAAATGCATTAGTGAAAAGCTCATATAGCTTGCATTTTTGCATCATCGAAAAACAACAAAAAATCTTCATTTTCATACTGTAGCTACATCTATACATCTGAAAATCACCAAATTGCATTCAATTTTTTTGAAAAAACTCATCATTGGGACTAATTCACTACACTAGGCAACTTAGTCCTTCTGAATATTTTGCATTGTAATTTCTGGCATTTTTTGGGAATTTTCTGCTTTTCTGTTTCCTATGATTGTCTTTTGTCATACTTCTGTCATACTTTCCAAATTTGTTGTTTATTGCATTTAGTTTACTTTCATCATGGATTTTTACTTTAATAAGTTTTGGATGTCATTAAAATCTTTAGTGGACATGTCAAATTATACCTTCAGAATTGATCTTAATTACCTTGAGCTTCCTCATGCTCCTTCAACTCCTCATGAATGTCCTCCTCGTGATGTTGACATCATTGGAGAAGATAATGATAGCATGAATAAGTTCTTAAATGAATGTCTTGACAACCTTAAAGCCAATGCATCCTTTAATCCATCCATGAAACAACAAGACCTTCCTACAATCTCACCTCCTGATACATTTGGATACCTACATCCTGAAACAAATGAAGGACCTATGTTCCCTCCAACAGGTGGACCTAGTTCCTCTAACCAAGAAATTCCTCAACCATTCTATGAGAAAAAATTTACCAACACACCAATCAACCTTGAAGAAACATATGGCAAAGGTTTTACCATCTTAAGCAAACAAGGATGTGACACAACAACTGAACATGACATTCATCAACTACTAGAATAAAGACCAATCGATGAACACACAATAGGGTTAGGATATCAAGATCCTCCTCATGACAACAAGCCTCCTGTAGATTATTGGAGACTTCGTGATGATGGCACAGTGATCTTTGATTCCCCTCTTGATCTGAATGTTCTCCTTCCTCGTGAACAACCCTTACATGAGGCTAATAACAAGGATGATAGGATCCCCATGGGTCTTCTTCCTCCTTCAATCCATGAAAAGGGTGAATCCAGTAAATGCAAACGACCTTATAAGGTGAAAAAACTAAAGTTTCCTCTCCCTCCACCACCTGAATGTGAAAGGAAATTGCAAATCCTCCTAAATAACGAACTCATTTTATTACCACCTATGAACAGGTTGGTAATCTACCCTAAAGATGTTAACATTCCACATTGCGCTTATCATTGTGTTCTTGGACATAGAAGTGATGAGTGTCACAGATAGAAAGAAATACTGAGCAAGTATCACTTTGATGGTGATAATTGCTATCCAATAAATCCATAAACCTTAACCAATTCACCTCCTCATACAATAGTTGTAGAATTTTCCATTCTCACTATTGCCTGACCTTTTCCCATCACCTATCTTGGCTCATTCTTGCCTTGCACTCAGTGGGGGCAAGAAGTTGCTAGCCATGTCCTAGTAATGCATTTGCTCTTGTCCCTTAGTTGCATTATTCACCTTCTAATTATACCGATTGAGATTGGGAGGTGGACTCATTTGATGGTTTTCTTGCCTTTGCATTACTAGTACTTTTCTTTGCCTTTTTCTTTTACGTGTGTATCGTGTTCCCCCATAACTTGATGTTTGATGTTCCCCTCTTTTTGTGACATTCTTCTATTTGTACCTTCATTCCTCTTTATGTCGTACATTGATTTTGATTTTGTTTTGTGTTTTCCTTTTGGGGATGATGCAAAGCATAGAGATGCCCTATGTCTCTTCCATGTTGACCCAAAAGGTCCTTTTCTTTTTCGATTTTGTTTTGTATTTTCCTCTTGGGGATGACACAAAGCATAGAGATGCCCTATGTCTCTTCCATGTTGACCCAAAAGGTCCTTTTACTTTATTTTTTGCCTTTGTTTTGTGTTTTCCTCTTGGGGATGACGCAAAGCGTAGAGACACCCTATGTCTCTTCCATGTTGACCCAAAAGGTTCTTCTACTTTTTTTTTTGCCTTTGTTTTGTGTTTCCTTTTGGGGATGACGCAAAGCATAGAGATTCCCTGTCTCTTCCATGTTGACCCAAAAGGTCCTTTTCTTTTTTTCTTTTCTTTTGTGTTTTCCTTTTGGGGATGACACAAGGCATTGAGACCACAATGTATCCTTCATGTTGACCTAAAAACTTTTCCCTTTTTTTTTGCCTTTTCATTTTCTTTTTGCTTATGTTTTCCTTTTGGGGATGACGCAAAGCATAGAGATGCCATATGTCTCTTCCATGTTGACCCAAAATGGATTTTATTTTTCTTTTGTTTTCGCTCTCTTTGTGTCATTATTCCAATTCTATGTGTATTTGGGGAATGATGATAGTTTCAAGCTCTTTAATAAAAACATTGCAACAACGAACATACTGACGCCAAATCCATAGATCCCTTATGTGTTTAGTGTGTTCCTTTTGGGGGAAACCCCTCTTTCTTTTGTTCCTTTTTCTTTTTTACATGACACAACCTTACTCAAAAACATATGACTTGGCATAGGGGCTTTCCTAGTTGGCTCTCATGTCTTGTTTCTTTTTTTGGATTTTTCATTTCGCTACTTTAAAGTAATTTCTCACATAACGGTGTGTAGCAATTCCTTTAAAGTGGGGCATACATTAGCATTATTGATTTTGCATTCTCGGTTCTTAGTGCAGCCTTGTTACTATATACAATGCATTTGTCACTTTGTGGATGACATTGGGTATGATGCCTTTCATAAGCATGATCTATCTAAGAATATTACATTCCTCTTGGTGGCATGATGCGATGCACTACATCCCCTAAGTTGTGAATATTCTATTATTTGATTCGTCCTCTCTTGGAGACATTAGACACAATGTTCCCTAAGTTATAGACCTCACACAAACTTAACAAGACTCATTTGAACATCCTTTTGCATGTTACATTTTTCATTTTACATGGCTACCTTGCATAACACAACTTGCATGCTTGTGGTGCCATTGCATTTGTTCATGAGTTCTAAGCATACAAAGCTTTGCTTGTCTCATGAAGCACGAAATGACATTGTCTTTGTGGCACCTAATTAAAGTTATCAGGAGGTATAACTTTGATATGGTTGAGTGGGAAGCCCATTCTGAGGCACAACTTTCCCCATAGCCACCTTTTGGGATTTCTCACCTCGTGGACAACTAGAAGTTTCATGGCCCCAAAGTGAATATGTTGTGGATTTCTCACCTCGCCAACAACCAAAAATTTCATGGCCCCAGAGTGTATACTTGGGCCTTCTCACCTGACAAACAACCATGAGTTTCATTTCCCTAGAGTGAGTACATTTCTTGTTTCAAATGAACAACCTAGATCTGATCCACAACAAGTTGGAAAAATGATCAAAGCTTTCTTTCATCCTTTTTCATCACTTTCATGTGTGTTCCTTTGTTCCTATGTTTGGTTTTCCATGAGATCTTGATCTTGGGGGCTTGATCATCCCTCTTGATTATTGTTGTCTCATCTTACCAAGCATTAGTGCATTTGGATCCCTCTCGATGTGCATGTTGGGCTACTTTAGTGTGAGTTTGAAGCAAGTTCATCCTCTCACTAAAGTGGGGGCTTAATGTGTCGCCAAAAAATGTATAGTTGACATTTTTATGCTCACTTGAGTCTCTCTTATGGACTTTGGCTTGATTTTTCCTAGATTTAATGTTGTAATGTGGCCAACATGTTCACATTAGGTCTTGGACTCTTGTGAATCATTAACACTTCTAGGATGTCTTGTAATGGTGTTGTGAAGTGTTGTAACGCACTTTCACACTTTTTTAGGACCCTTTCATTATCACTCACTTAAATAACTCCTTTTTATCACTTACCAAGTTTTATTTCAAAGTGTTGTAAGGAGTTGTAACAAACTCTCATGCTTTTCTAGACTTGTCATCACTAATTCAACCCTTTCTTATGCTTAAATGACCCCTTAATGCACTTTATGACCATTCTTAAGTGTATTTTTTAGGATATTCCTATTAGACATTATTTAATGCACTTTAATCTCTAAAACCCAATGAAATTTCCCTGGTGGACCAAGTTGCCACCTGAGGTGACTCAGTCCCACTGGGCACAAAAATCAAAATAATTTTAATTTCTTGGCAGGATTTTATTCTCTTACCCTTAAGGTCGGCTTGTGATGTGTTGTTTTTGAGAATTAATGGAAAATCAAATATAAATAAGGGTTTTTCTCCTCATTTTTCATCTCCTAATCTCTTGCAATCTCATAAGTCATTAAGCATTCAATCTCTCAAGCATTCAAGCACTCTAAGCATAATCAAGTCATCCATTGGAGCTCTTCATTACATATCTTCATATTTTCAACATCAAGGGTTTGGTAAGATTATGACATTGCATGTTATCTATTTATCATTCTCTTCATATTTTATTTCATTATCTAGGGTTTGATTACCAAAGTGGGGTTTGACCAAGGAAAACCCCTATACTCTAACTCTTAACCCTTTTCCCCCTCTTTGCATGTGTGTTTACAGACTTTGTATGCAGATTTTTCAAGGAGTTTGGTGTCAAAAAGTGGTAAAAAATCCATCAAAGTCAACATAACCCTAGTTGAAGCTTGGAGACTCTTTTCAGCTCGTTTTCTACAGATTCAAGATCAGATACCTGTCAAAAAAGAAAGTGTAGACCAGAATCTAAAAAATCATGTCCCAAAATTCCTAGGTGGACTAAGTCACCATCTATGGCGAATTAGTCCCACTGCCAGGCCTAAAAATTGATTTTCACATTTCTGAGTACCCATCTAGTAGATTCCCGTTCTGACAGATTTTCCTTGAAACTTGACTAAGTCGCCTAGCTTGGCATAAGTGTCCTAGTTAACATTTCCAGTCAACTCCATAGGATTCCAGAGCCTTTCTTCATCATATTCCAGATTCTAGGTGCACCTCTCTAGTTCTGTTTAGTTATTTCATCATTTACTTTCATTTCTAGGTGTTTTTGCATACAACACTGTATTTTCTAACACTTTGCATTTCTTAGGTTTAGCGTCAATAAATCATTTATTTTTTAGTTTTTTGCATTAGTACATCATATTTAGATATATTACATCTCTTTTACATTAATATTAAGTGTAGACATTAGCATTTTGGCCCCAATTCCTCTCCTTTTAGGTGAAAAACCTAGAAGAGTTAGAGGAACCCTTTGGAAACCAAAATCATTGTGAACAACAAACTCAATGCCAACCTGAACTCATCCTTTACACAGGTGACTATAGAGAGAGACAAGATATGAGTATAGATGAATCAACTTTAGGGATAGCTAGCTCAGGTTACAATAGAGAGGGACACAAAGCATGCCAATAGATAGCAGGTGGAGGCACAACTAGCCCAAGTGACTATCGAGAGGGATGTAGAAAGGCACAACGAGCACAAGTAGAGGTGAGCACAAGGATTCTTTCCCAATAGGTCACGACTGAGGTTTGAAGGATCACTTGTGAGGCCACCTATTACATGACTCTCTATGAGAGAGGTGTCAATGGAGCTATAGGATCCACCCTATTCCTGTAGGATGTAGACGTAGAGCTAGCCTGGGTGAGATACAATGGATTTAGGAGCATGGGGTCACTGCCACCATAACCACCACCAGGACCGAGAGGGGTTTGGGGATCTCCATCCCATTTAGGCGAAGGGAATTTGGGATAGGGAACATCCCTTTGTACATATATACATTTGATTCCATGTACATCATTTAATGTAGACACCATGCCTACGAGCCATTTTATATTATATTCATGTAGCTCATGTAGCCCATGTACAACTTTTTATTATATTATGATATTTGATGACATTGTATATATTGTATATATGACACTATACATGATTATGCTTTTATTTATGAAATGCTTATAATTCATGTTGATGATGTTTAATTTATGTTATTTATGACTACCTATGATTTTATAATATGATGATGTTATTTATGATGATGATGATGGTGATACATGTATCTATATAATGAATGGATGAAGGAATGTCATTTTTTATTATGATTATGAATTTTTATATGCTATGGTTATGATACTATGATGCATACTATCATTTGTGAATGCAATAAAATCAATCTCCACCAATGATCAAATATCAAATAAAACCTATAAAGAGAATATGTAACAAAAGGTGATATATAAAGTGCATGACAAGAAAAAAATAAACAAGACAACTTGCTACTTTGAAGAGGAACCTTAGAAAGTTGATATTGGTTGTCATTTACCTAGCTTTCATACACAACACATGCAAACATGAAAATAAACAAATCCATATCCAAACCAAGCTTCTTTAAGCATATTAAGATATAGGATTCAATTGAGAAAATGGGAGACAAAAAGAGTGTCAAACATGCCAAAGAAGACACTCGTGATATGACCCAAGTTGCTTTAAGCATATTAGGATAGACTTTCATTGAGAAAATAGGATAGAAAAGATAAAAGCAAGAAAGGAAAAGAAAAGCAACTAAGAAACAAAATCAACAACCAACATATTTCTTACCAAAAGGATTAGTTTGATAGATAAGGTCCATTGTAGGAAGGATGCATCCATTAGTACCTTCAATTTATTTTGATAATGCCTGTTGATGGAAAAAATTGGCAAGGTAACAACCTTTATGGAAAACTTAGTTAATGAGGGGACCAATTGTGCTAAACTGAGTGATCTTCAGGTTTTTAAAGAAGTTGACTTCTTCTGTAATTGGGGTTTTGGAATGGAAAAAGGAAGCAGACATAAAAATAAAGATCTAACTAAGGCGATGCGCCAAGGAGTAGATATAGGCATGGTAAATCTTCAATTTAAGGATACAATCAACAATCTTCTATGTCCTAGAATAACAAAAATCAAAGATAAAAACCTAAAAAATTCATTTAATGAAATAAAATAATTCTTACACACATTCACTGAAAAGAGGAGTCAAATACATGATCTAAACCAACAAACTTGTATTAAAATCATAGAATTTCTGCAAATGAACAATTCAAGACAATAATGGCATAGTATCAATGTTTTATCAAATAGCTTAAGAAAAACATAAAGGTTGAACAATGGCATAGTCTGAGAGTCTCATACAATAATCTAAAAGCAATATTAAAGGTCTAGTCTTTTTCTATTTTTTTTGTCCCTTCTAAACTCATTTTCTAAAGCAAGAAGCAATATATATAGCCAACAATCCCACCGCCTAGCGGGCCAATAACAAAAAAGATTTTGTATCCCGAGTAATGATGGTTGCAACAATGATTCGCCTTAGCTGTTGTAATAGAAAAGATTTAGGCCATTGAAGATGGCCACTTCCCAGCTAGATGCATCCCATACAAATGATGGCAGTGGTCCCAGAAAAACCCCATGCAGATAAGTGTTGCTAACTAGTGGAGGTAGTTAGAACACGCAATAGCTTGGCGGGTTGTGCAACTCACTTTTTCCTTCCTTTTGATTTATCCCCCATGAAAGAGACATGTGTCAGTAGGTCATAGCTTGCTCGTTGATTCCTCCTCTTTGCATTGAGATATTGTGCAATGAAGACACATGGAGATGCTCTTTACTATCGGTGCCATTTGTGGGGTCCACCCAAAAGTGTATGCAAATGCAAGCTACGTGGCATGCGGATGAGGCCCGACTGAAAAGTGAAGGGAAGCAACTATGAAGACCCTATGGCATTGACACGTGGAAGCAGGGTGGGAGTCAATGGAAGAGTGAAGGAAGCAATTGCTGCGAAGAGCGCCCGACGGACATGTGGCGACAACTGACATAGTAATCAAAAGAGAGGCCTAATGATGTTCAAATAATTGAGGCACGAGCCAGTACTTAGCAAAAAAAAAAACCACCCGAAGGGAGCTTGAGGAATTTTATATTCACAGCTTTTGGTGACTACCAGGGGCATTTCGCCTGTGGAATGAGGAACCCAAAATTTTCTCTGGTTTGCAAACTAGAGCCTTATCCATTGGGTGACAGAGTCAAAACTTAGAAAGAGTGGCCTGTAGAGGCAGCCAGTCGGCCTTAGATGGTGTTGATATGTTGTGCAGATTCTCTTGCACTCCGCTTAGGTCAATCATTTCTTTGTAAGGCAACATCATAGATAAACCGACCCCAGACTCAAGTCGAAATAGTAGCCACACAATTTGATGAGTGACACCTTCAATATCTGCTATAGTAGGGGGTTGGCTAAAGCTCTGGAAAGCATATGTGTCCTGTTGCTTCTTTGCAATCTTCATCGCAATTTGCTCTGTTGTGGCCACCGAATCATCTGCAAGAAATGGGGAGGGCAGGCCCATCTTAGTTAGCTGGGATAATTTTTCCCGCATGTTATCCATAGTCTGGCTCAAAGTAGATGCACATGCGTTAGCACAGAGGATAGTTGAGTGGCAGTGGATGAACTTGTTCGCTATTTTGGTGATAGCCTTTTGATCCTCGATCCTTGCTTTTGCTAGTTCTTCATCCGAGACCATGTATAACTTATTTAACAAAATTTTTGCCTCAAGAACCCTCTCTGTGATGACTTGCGGGAACTTCTCAATCGCTCCATGAACTTCCTTGCTCAAGCTTGTCGCTTTTGAAATAAATTGGAGTGTCGGTTGAAGTGTTAGGTAGAAGGCCTTGACCCTATCCCAGTATGAAATATATAGCTGTTGGGCCACCAGAAGGAGGTCTGTTTGAGTAGCAGGGGCTTGTGGAACACTCCTTAGAAGGGAAATCTCCGCATCTTTTGAGCTGATACTCTATGTTAGTTCCATAATCCTTTTGTTTGCAATTGTAAGCTACCCTTGGATGTTCATCAATTTAGTGGACCAGTTTTCCTCGGCCTGACTCTTGTTTTCTGACTCTGTTTCAAGGGAAGACTTCATCTCCTAGAGCTCCTTTTCCAATTGGGCCTTTTGGTTCCCAAATTTTGCATCCCTCAGTTGTATTTGTTGCTTGAATTGAGCGCACTGTCATTCAAAATCATCACTCTTTTTTTGCATTTCCTACTCTGCCAAAGCTACCCGGTTCTGATATTCTTGATTTCTCCACCACAATGCATCAACCAGGGTGGGGTCAATGAATTGGAACTTTGCAAGTTTCTCTTGGATTTTGTTTTGTTCTACCTCTGCTACCTGCACTTTCTCCGATTAACACACAATTTCTTCTTCCATTGCTTTTTCCTTTGCCACCAAGACATCAATCCGATTCTTCACAAGTTTCAGCTCATCTTCCTTCTTCTTTAGTTGGCGACCAGACTTGAGGAAGCCAATAGTCACCACCCACTGTGTTTCTTCCATGAGCTCAACTTTGTCCTGCGGTCAGGCTGTACTTAGATCGAGTCCCATGGTGAACATATTGTAATTGTCGGGTTGTATCTCCCCTTGCGGTTTGATGACGTTTGGATACATGGTTGTGAAATGGATCACCTTCTGAGCTTCATTGAAAATAGTATACACCTGTGGCTCTGTCAGCTTCTTGGCATCCTTGGCCTTTCACTTCTAAATTCTGAGAGCCGGTGCTTCCTTTGTAACATCACCCTGCACCATAAATTGGGCTAGTGACTGAACTAGCCCGCCTGCAAAAGGTGCACCAGGAGGTATGACGAAAGGGAACGTGAGAGTAGTGGTCTCGACTATTTTCTTCTTTGGGAGAGTAATTGTCTACGAGGAGAAAGGAGGGATGTACCAAAGCTCGGTTTGTGACCTAGCGGGAGGACTCATCGGGTGTTGTGGCAATAATGGAGTTGTGACGAACTCCATCTACTGGGCAGACTGAGTTGGGCTCAATATAGTGGTAGCTAAAGGGGTGTCAGTAGCAGTTGCAGATTCAAGGATTGAAGAGACAGTAGGTGTGGACATGGCAGCGGCTAAAGGTGAATGGGTCCACAAAGGAGTTAAGATAAATGCTCTCACTGAGGAGAATTGGGAGAAACCTCCCACAACCATTGCAACATAAGTGGAAAAGGAAAGGCCGACACTTGTGGTGAGGGGCGTTGTGGACACAATAAAAGTAACTAAGGATTGTGAAGAGAAGAGGGAGAAAAAATTACCTGCTATTTGGATGATTGTGGTTCTTGGCTCACTGCGGGTGCCTGCGAACTCTCCCCAGAAACTGCTCTTATGCGTTGCCTCTTGTTGGGCGGGGAGTCCTCCACCTCTACAGTTTCTGACTATTGCTGCTGAACTTTGTTCTTGACATTTTCATGGTCCAAGTGCGTGCCTACGAGGCTCTTGATATGTTCATTTGTACATTTGAAGCAACTTGGCTAGGCTGCTCCGTTGCCTTTCTCTTTCATTGAGCGAAGGCCAATGACGCTTTTGATTCCTTCTCCTTTCCCTTCCCCGTATGCGCTTTAGACTCCTCATCAGAGTCATTGTCCTTGTTAGCACTAGCATCAAAATTTGTGTGTGCATCATTCCATAATTTATCAAATTGATCATCCAACTCCATTCTTCCATAAGGGGCCTCGGGTTGTTTGATCTCTTGGTGGTACACCCATAAATCTCTATTTTTTTCCTCGCTCCATCCTTCTGTTCTTGATAACTTGCTTCGAAGGCTGGCTCCTATTTTGCGCTTCTCATCATATTTCACCTCAACGAAGTAAAAATTAAGCCATGGCGGCCTACTATTGTCTGTAGGAATGTGAATCAAGTCAACCAATATATCATCTAGATCTTTCAGTGAGTTCTGCCTCCTTTCCCAGTAAGGCTGGGGACTATGCGCTACCTTGAAAAATTCATTTGGAAAGTCATTTTTGGGGTTGTAATTCCATTTGTCACAAATAATCACCAACCCAATATGAGCCAACTTATCTTCCAGCAGCTTGTGCGTCTTCTTTTTGGCCATTACTACTGTTTTAAAGCTCAACGGGTAGACGCAAAATCCTTTCTTCTTGGTTGGTCCTCCGCAAAAGGTGTAGTCGATAATGGATACTTGCCAAAAAATTTCAAGGGATAGCACCCTATTTGTGACACATACCGAAAGGTGGAATGGTTCCCCTATGAGCCACGCATCCAGATGAATGTGAAATCCATTCTGAGAAACCAATCACATTTGGGAGTGAATTTTTGCATATACCTTGTTTGCTCCTTGGTGAGTCGGTCAATACCATCCTCCCCTCTCAAATCTTGTAGAATCAAAGTCAAGAAATAATCTGAGGATGCATAATATTCATCAGTAGAGGAGAGGAGAGGAGTCCATACAAAAACTAGCCTTCTTTTGCCCGATTCATCAAAAATAGCCAGCTTCACATGTTTCTTGAAGAAATCGGGGTTTTGATGCAAAAACATATGGGCAAGGAAGGAAGGAAACATGAACTTCTGTTGCATTTGGTAGTCTCTTATTTTCCTTATCATCTCATCAACGAGGAATTGTGCGAAGTCATACCAGAAAAGGAATGTTGCTTATGAAACTGGAACCCCGGACCCAACTGAAATTCCTGCACATTCTTGTTGGTGTCCAGGCCACAAACAAATGCCAACATTGAGAAAGCTTCCTGCATGTTCACGAGGAAGGCATTGTGTGGCACCGAATCTTTGGTGGCTTTTTATGATCTTCCTTAGTCCTTTGAGTTTCTTTGCTATAAAATTCTAGAGTCTTTTGTCTGGTTCTCCATATCTTGTCCCCCTTCTTTGGAGTGAATGGCTCTATCTTTTCTGATCTGGAGATTTGGTCAAGGATGCACAACATATTCTAGATAGCTCTCAAGCAGATATTAGCCTTCAAATCCTAGACCTTGATGGTGTTAGTGCTTGGGTTGAAATGTTTGATGGACACATCAACTAGTTCTGGACAATAGTGCACAAACGAGACCATATACTATGGAAGCCCGCTAAATCATAGCTTATGTGCCAAAGAATCCAAGTCGTATTTCTTCATCCTTTCATAGGCCGCCTCTCTCAAAGACTTAGGGTTCTTTGCAAGGATGGGATCATGAATATTATTCCATTCCTCCTTGATTAGGCTCTGGTCCCTATAACTTTTGGGCTTGTCCAGGGCCCGTGTGTTCACCCACCCTGGCTTCTCTAGTATACCAGGCAAAGTGTAAGAAATGTCTTCAGAGACATAGATGGCTGATACTGCACGTATAGCATCAAACAAGCTTTGTGTTTCCTCTCCTTGCACCTCTACCTGTGCCTTTGCTTGTTACCTTTCTACCATTTTCCTTCTGTTGGAGACTTTTGCTCAGCCAAATCTTTTGCAATTTACTTAGGGTCTGATTATGCTCAAAACTTCTTTTTCTCTAGGTAGCATGTTTGAAAAGCATTCACAATGCTAGCCTTTTACATGCAATACTTAGTTATTTCCTTCTTGGGGTGGCCAACAACGCTTACCTTTCAGCATTAAATTCGACATGTACCACCAGTTATTTGCTTGTGTGAAATGAATTACTTGCCATTTTGAAATGACAAGAATTCATAATGACTTTTGGTGTGATTTTCTTGGAACTTGAGCTGACAATTTGATTAGGCATTCGTATGTTGTGGCAATTAATATCCCAAACAAAATGATTAAGCCCAAATATGCAATAAGTGCTTGAAAAGATACAAGTTATGCTTTGGAGTTTGGAAAATGCTTGCAGAATGACACCTCAACATTTTTTCATGTAGACTACCGCTGATGACTGCCACCAACTTATGCTAATTAATTAGCTCCTATTAATCCTGCATGCAACAAACTGTACCTAGCGGATGCAACTGGATGGGAAATTCAAGCAGGCCTTGGTGCAATTTTCGAGATGGTACTCAATTAGCATCATGCTTATGGTATGCAAATTACCACGCTTATCCTAGCCATTTTCTATAAATAGGCACTTAAGAAAATAGCGAAATCATGCTTAGTAATTTTAGCAGAATTGGTAATAGGCAATTGGCTTAGCATTTAGCATCAGTAGTTGCGTAGAGTTTGCATAGAGCTTAGACTTAGGTAGTCTACGTGTAGAGCTAGTATTAGATAATCGCATAGAGCTTGCTGCCATGAATACCCCAATTAGGATTGTGTGCAAGAAATCCCAGATGGATTTCCTTGGTGAAATCTTAACTAGGCGTCTCAAACGAATCACCACAAATAAGCATTCCCTGGCCATTATAGCAATGAAGTGGGTTATGGGGAGGGACTACATTGAATATGAAGACAAGTATAAAGTTAATATTGATGTATGCTCTCACTTCATGGCGTCCATGCTCGACATCCAGGTTCCCAAGCCATTAATTCTCTGCCTGGTGCTTGAGATATTTCCAAAGAAGTACCTGGGCAGCCTCAGAGAGGTGGTGGCGAATGTTGCATTTGGTGGAGGCCTTCCAACGACGAGTGAGCTTCGCAAGTTCATTGAAGAAGATGCAGTGGTACCATGGGTGTTGTTCTTGAGAAGTTTCCACATCCAGTCGCAAGAAGAACATTGTCAAAGGGCCAGCTGTGCATTCCACTTCCTATTTCACCTATACAATGTGGTGCCCTTTTATGACATCGATTGGTACACTGACTTCAGGAATTTGGTGTTCCCTCTGCCGCTTGCCATTGCTCCTACGGATGCTGCTATTGGTCCTGCTAATAAAGACATTGCTAATGCTAATGTCAATGCTTCCATTGCTGCTTCACATGCTCAAGATTGAACATTTATTTTTATGCTTTAAGAACTAATACTCGTTAGTCTATTTTTTGTACATATGCTTGGAAAAAGGCTTTACCATAACTATATATAAAGAAGATATAACATATATATAGATATATACTCTAAAAGCATGGCCTCTGAGCCATTTTGACAATGTACTTATCAAAGCATATATGAATATAATGAAGATATAGCTTATATTAAAATTTCTCTCCTTTTTTCTATTGTTTTGCAATGTGGTTCTCTTTTTCTTTTCCTGTATATATGTGTTCATTTCAATTCTGCATATGGGTGTCATTTTCCTCTACTTCCTGAGTTGCAAATTAGTTTTCTCTTCCCATTGCAATAATGGGTGTCATTTGTTTATGCTTCTTTGCACCATGGATGAAAATTATTGAAAGACCGACCAACAAAAAACACGAAAGAAAGGAAAATAATTACACTGGCGGAACAATTGCAAAACTTAATTGAACAATTTTAGGTGGATTTTGTTAACAGGAATCCCCAATGCTTCTTGCTCCATGTTTTCTAATTCATATTCATTATGTTGTTTGCATTGAACTATTTGAAAGGGCCTTCCTAGAGGCTGTCAAACTTTCCATGTTGGCTTGGCTTTGCAACTCTTTCGTTGAATTTTAGCACTAAGTCCCCACACTTTAGACCTTGGTCTGAAGCCTTCTTGTCGAACCATCTCTTAACCACCTATTGGCGGTTGGACATTGCTATTAGGGCCTTTCCCCTTTTTTCCTGCACTTCCACTAGCTCGACCAACCGAACCTCCATGGCGCTATTTTATTCTACCGTGAGAGATTTGAGCAATTACAACGCTGAAATCTCCATAGAGATAAGCAATAGCGCTTCCTTTCCATACACTAGCTCGTACGACGAAGTCTTGAGGAATCGCTTGAGAGTTATGCAGTCCACCCACAACGCTGCCCAAAGGTTTTTGTACCATTCTCTTTGGTGTTCCAACCCGATCCTTGTGATGAGTCAGACTAAATTTTTGTGAGTCGACTCAGCCAGACCATTCCCCTGTGGGTACTAGTTTGACAATGTTTTCAAAAATATGCCATGCGCGAGTGTGAATTGACATACCTTAGAGCCTAGGAAAGCCTTGGTGTTGTTGGAGATGATGGTTTTGGGAGGGCCGAATCTCATCACTAGTTCTTCAAGGAAGTCCACTATCTCTGCCTCTATCACATTCTTAAGGGGCATGGCTTCAACCCACCTGGTGAAGTAGTTTGTCACTATTAGAATCCATTTATGTCTGACGCTGGAGGTGGGATTGATCATTCTGATTAAATAAAGGCTCCATTGTGCAAATGAATCATCAACTACTATCAGATTGAGAGGCATCGCAAAAATTTTCCTTCTTCCTGCGAAGAATTGGCATTTGCAGGCTTTTACCAGGGAGTACGAGTCATTGAATAGCGTAGGACAAAAGTATTCAACGCACATAATTTTGATGGTTGTGGTCTTCACAGAGAAGTGTTTGCTTGCAAGACTGTTGTGGAAAGTGTCGAGAATCCTCTTTGCTTACTCTATGGTGACACACCACAATAAAACACTGTTGAAGTTCCTTTTGAAAAGGACCCCTTCAATGAGCGCATACCCACTGTTCTGTAGCCAGTAGAATCTTCTCTTTTGAGAAGGGAGGCTCAACGAATATTTTCCTGTATGCATGAACCTTACTCTATCCACCAACCAGTAGCCTTCAGACTCAAACTCATTCGTTAGAACCAGCTCTAGTTGCTCTTCTTCGACCACCATTTGTTCGTCGTGTGCCAGATATTCGCACAATCCTCTTCCTCAGACGCTCTTGGTAGGCTTGACCTCAATGTGGTATTCAAGGATCTTAGTGATCCAATTAGCCCTTTTTCGGTGATTTGTCCCTCCATGATGTATTCGCGCACACTGGATTGCGTGACATAAACAATCACCTTATTGCAAGATATTAGATGTCAGAACTTCTTGAGTCCCTTAACAATAGCAAACACTTGCCTCTCAATGAAGTTGTAGTTTGTCTCATATTCCTTCAGGGTCCGGGAGTGAAATGTTATCGGATGTTCTCCCTTCATCATCTTTCTGAGTCAAAATAGTAGCAATGTTTGATTTGCTATTGAATACATACATTATGAAGTCCTTCAATAGGTCTGGATTAACCAACACAAGAGCTAAAGAAATAGCATTCTTAACCTTCTTTAAGGATTCTCTAACTTCTTTAGTCCATTTGAATACTTGATCCTTTTTCAGCATTAGGATGATTGGCCTAATTATCCCTGCAAAATCTGAAATGAATTTGCTTACAAATTTTACATTCCCCAAGAAAGATTGTACTCCTTTCTTGTTGACTGGTAGGGGAAGGTCTTTGATCACTTTCACCCGCTCAAGATCAATTGCAATTCCTTCTTTGGACACTATGTGTCCCAATAGCTTGCCTTGTGGCACTCCGAAGACACATTTTTTTGGGTTCAGGGATACCTCGAACTCCTGGCATTTTTTGAAAACCGTCTCAAGGTGATCGAAGTGATCATCCTTATGTTTGGAGAATATAGCCAGATCATCCAAATAGATTAGGATAATCTTGTTGATCAATTTTCTAAAAGTGATATCCATGGCCTGTTGGAAAGTGGCTCCAGCATTTGAGAGACCGAAAGGAATTTTTGCATATGCGAATGTTCCCCACTTGGTAGTGAACGTTGTTTTGTGTCGGTCCTCTTCTTTAACTCAGATTTGATTATAACTGGAGAAATTGAATAGCAGAGAAAAAACTTCTGATCCTACCACTATTTGCAAGATTGACTCCATAGAAGGAAGTGGATAATGGTCTTTTAGGGATGCTTTGTTTAGGTCCCGGAAGTCAACACACAGGCAAATTTCTTCGTTCTTCTTTTGGACTGGGACCAAGTTGGATACCCATGTGTTGTGCTTGATCAAGAAAATGATCTGAGACTGAATTAGCTTGGTCAACTCTTGTGCCATCAATGTTTCAATCTTCAGATTAACTAGCCTCTGCTTCTAGCGGACTAGTTTTGTGCCTTCCATCAGCTTTATTATATATTGGATGATGTTGGGATCATATCCCTTAAGGTCATCATATGAATAGGCCACTACTCATTGATACTTTTCGTAGAAGTTGATGAGCCTCTCTTTATCATGACGCGGGATGTCTTTCCCGACTTTGAGCTTTCTTCCATCTCTGACCTAAAGGTCTACATAGTCACTTTTTTCTGCTAAAAAATTCCTTTTATCATTTCTTGCATCGTCACAATCAAATAGGTTTTCAAGAGTGACTAGTCCCTTCAGAATTTTATTGGACCTTAGCTGAATGATTTTCCCATCATAGGCTTCAACAATCTTTGGTTGGAGTTGGTCGACAAATTCTCCTGACAACTAGATAAATGAGGCGATGTGTTCATCGCTGTCAAACACTTGCTAGCTCTGATCATTATCTAGAATTACCAGTTGGACTATCACTCGTACATAGTGTTTGTTATGAATTAGGTCGGAGGCAGGGTCAAACTGAGATCCAATTGCGGCCATGCGATCTACATCAACATTTTGTTCTCGAGGTACTATCTGGATATTGAAGGATTCAAAACCTTCGATCAGGTCCCAAACTCGATGTCTATAGGACCGCATGTGAACATTATTTGCAGTAGAGACCCCTCGGACTTGGTTAACCACTAGTTCAGAATCTTCGAACACCATTAATTGCTTGATTCCCATCCGCTCCGCAAGACTTAGGCCTTGCACTAGTCCTTCATATTCAGCTTTGTTGTTTGAACAAGCAAACTAGAAGCAAAAAGATCTCAATGTCTTTTCATTTTGTGGGGATATCAAGCATATCCTAACTCTTGCACCAAATTTACATCTTACTGCATCAAAGTGCGGCATCCATAGCTTTAAGGCTTGATCACTTTCAGGTTCCTTCATGACTTTCAGAATCTCTTGTTCTTCGTCGAAGATGACATAAGTCCCCAACCCGGTTGCATGGTAGTTGCCAAAAGGATCAGTGTCTATGTATTCACTCAAGAGGACTTCTTCTTGATCAGTCCAATCTCTGGTGACTTTTTCAACTTTTAGAAACTTAGTGCAATATGTTTCCTCCTTGGTGAAAAAGGTATGAGCAACCTCAAAGTTATTCATGGCTTCATTGGCCACATGTTCCAAATGCAAAGCTTTTGAAACTATTTTCATTTTAGCTCCAGACTTGGTCCTCAGGATCAAGTGCAACTAGTCCAAATACAAATATCCACCTATCTTTGAAGTGAATTCCTGGGACAAGCAGAGGCCGAACATGGGAGGAACATCTATGATCACAATATCCTATGGAATTGTGATGTTAGGGCAGTAGAACAGAGTCAAGGGGAGGTCTTTGATGACACCTACGGTCTCGAATTTGTTCCCATCAAGTTGCATAACCCCCCTCTTTAAAGGCTCATAGCTAAGTCCTAAGGCTTCAACTATCAGTTTGGGCATGATGGTAGTGCTAGTGCTAGAGTCAATCATGACATTGTGCAGTAATTTCTCTCCCACAATGAGGGTTAGGAAGAAGGGTTTCGACTTTGGCTTATCTTTAACCTTGACAAAGACTTCCTCTGTGCTATTTATGAGAACCTTGGTAGGAGGCAGTAAGTCAACAAAATTTCCTTTGAGTGATTGCTCCATTGGTTCAATGACCGGATCCTCCCGGAGGGCCTTCTATAGCAATGTTTTTTGCTCTAGAATAGCTAAAATATCCCAAAGAGACAAATTAGCAGATGATTTTTTCAAAATTTCCACCATATTGAATGGTGGTGGACTTGGAAGCTTCTGCTCCTTAGCTCTGGTTACAACAATTTCCCTTCACGATAGACATTGTTGTGTAGCTACAGAGGTACTAGGTGTCTGGTCGGAAGCACTTTTGGGTTGCAGACTGACTAGTTGTGGGATGATTGGTTCACCCATAAATCTTCTCTTTGAGCGAGTATTGTAATCAGACTACACTTGTGTGGTTTTTGATGTGGATGTATCATTGGCAAACACCGCCTCTTCTTCTTCCATTCATGAGAAGAGTGTGTGATCGAGAGTAATATATGTTTCTTGCTCCAAGGACATCCCTTGCATTTGCACGGTAAGTACCGCATTTTCCATTTGCAGAGAGGCATATACATAACCTCCATGGTCCAATGCTACGCCTTGACTGCGCTGCTCCACCACCTTTTGTTGTAGATTTTTGCACGGGAAATTTTGAGGTATATGTACGTCGCCACAGGGGAAGCACCAGGGGTTGATATCATCGACTTGATTTTTTTGTCTCGTTGTCAGCTCTCTGCTTGAGCTTGGGTTGGCGCTTTGTAATAGAGAAGGCATAGGTACTATTTGATTAGTTGTTTGTGCCTATGGATTTGAGCGAGTGCCTCCTTGGAACTAGTTCTGTTGGTAAGAAGACCTTCCGCCTTGATAATTCTGATAGGTTGGCTTTAGAGGGGCGGCCTGGTTTCGCTTGATGATGGTTATTTCATTGGCCATAGCCTGCAACATCTCCTTGATGTTGCTTATATCACCTTTTGAAGATCTGGATGTAGAAGTGACATTCTATGGGGTGCTTAGATATGTGTACATAGACTAAGGAGGGGCCAGTGTGCTGGTTGATGCTACTTCTAGAGCGAGATTTGATATCTCAGGAAATATAGACATGATGGGCCGAGGTGGAAACTTTCCAACATCTATTAGGTTATTCTCTACTTTGACTGCGATGATTTATGCATCCGATAGGGTGGTTTCGCTGAGAGACTGGATCATCATTGAGATGTCAGCGTTGATAGATTTCAAGTAGAACATGAATGCCAACTCGGTCGATGGGCGTATAGTAGCTTGGATTCTCTACCAAGTGATTTGGAATCAGGTGTTGAAGTCAGTCATGGCTTTGTGTGGGGCCCGCTTTATGATTTCTAGCTAATCATATTAATGAAGTCCTATCTTCGTCATTAGAGAATCTTTCATAGAAGGGGTCTTCGAGCTGATCCCAGGTACCAATAGTATTAGCCTTTAGAGTGTGGTACAAATCTAGCACTTTACTCCTGAAAGAGGCTACAAGCAGCCTTAGTGCCACATTTTGGGTAGCGATTCCATGCACCAAACACACATTTGCCATATCTTGTAGATGTTCGAAGGGTGTCCTCGAGCCATCTCCGGTGAAGTTAGGTATAAATTTTAAAGCAGAGATCGGGATAGGGGTCCAAACGACAGGTGCTACTGGTGCTATGAGGGGACTTCTAACATCCCATTGCACATAATTTTTGTTAGCAACTGGCAACATGGCTAGCAGAAGGGGTGGAGGAAGCGAAACGTTCACAATTTGGGTTGCGACTTGTACTGTCCCTAGTGGCGATACTAACAAACTAGGATTATTCGTTGTTTGGGACCTAGTAATAGGCTGATGGCTCATACACCCTCTTTGAATTTAGACTCATTGAAGCAGTCCCACAGGGTGTGCTAGAAAAAAGAAATCGTTGATGCCAAAAATTGGCAAGGTAACAACCTTTATGAGAAACTCAGTTAATGGGGGGACCAATTGCGCTAAATTGAGTGACCTCTAGGTTTTTAAAGAAGTTGGCTTCTTCTGTAATTGGGGTTTTAGAATGGGAAAAGGAATTAGACATAAAAATAAAGATCTAACTAAGGCAATGCACCAAGGAGTAGATATAGGCACGATAAATCTATCTTTTGGGATTTGATTTAAGGCTCGATCAACAATCTTCCATGTCCCAGAATAATATAAATCAAAGATAAAGACTTGAACAATTCATTTAGTGACATAAAATAATTCTTTCACACATTCATTGAAAAAGAGGAGTCAAAGACATGATCTAAACCAACAAACTTGTATTAAAATCATAGAAGTTCTGCAAATGAACAATTCAAGACAATAATGGCACAGTATCAATGTTTTATCAAATAGCTTAAGAAAAATAGAAAGGTCAAACAATGGCATAGTCTGAGAGTCTCATAGAATAATCTAAAAGAAATATTAAAGGCCTGGTCTTTTTCTAAACTTTTTATCCCTTTTGAACTCATTTTTCAAAGCAAGAAGCAATATATAGCCAACAATCCCACTGCCTGGTGGGCCAGTAACAAAAAAGATTTTGTATCTCAAGCAATGATGGCTACAAAAATGATTCCCCTCGACCATTGTAACAAAAAAGATTCAGGCCATTGAACATGGTTGCTTCCTAGCCAGATGCATCCCCTGTGAAATATGGTAGTGGTCCTAGAAAAGCCCTGTGCAAACAAGCGTCGCTAACTAGTGGAGGCAGTTAGAACACCCAACAACTTGGTGGGGCATGTAGCTCGCTCTCGCCTTCCTTTTGATGAAGCCCCCGCAATAGAGACATGTGTTAGTAGGTCAGAGCCTGTTCTTGAATCCTCCTCTTTGCGTTGAGAGACTACATAGTGAAGACACATGGAGGCACTCTTTATTATCAGTGCCGACTATGGGGTTCGCCCAAAAGTGCATGCAGATGCAAGCTACATGGCATGCAGACGAGGCCCAACTGAAAAGTGAAGGGAAGCAACTATGAAGAGCCCGCAGTGTCGACACGTGGAAGTAGGGCAGGAGCCGGTGGAAGAGAGAAGGAAGCAATTGCTATGAAGAGCGCTCGACAGACATGTGGCGACAACTAACATAGTAATCAAAAGAGAGGCCCGATGATGTTAAAATAATTGAGGCGTGGGCCAATACTTAGCAAAAAACAAAACCACCTGAAGGGAGCTTGAGGAATTTTATATTCACAATGTCCATTGTAGGAAAGATAATTTTGTTAGGACATTAAAATGTTTTTTTATATTAATATCAAAAGATATGCAACAAGCTATGCAAGCCAAAAATTTTGCTCAAAAGTTGACATTTGTTTTACTCATGATTTTTCATCAAATCTCAATGCTTTAAGATTTGCATATGATCTCAAGATACAATAATCCAACCTAGGTCAAGGCACAAAGTGCCCCCAACTAGGCAAAAAAAAACTAACTTGGGTAAAAGACATGAAAATAATAGATTTGAACAACTAAGCCATGGTAGATAAGGAAAAATGATATGCAAATGGCTAATGATAGGTGAATGAGATGAAAATAGGTGGATGAAATGGAATGCATATGCAATGATGAGACTATTACGTACAAACTACTAGGATACCCGAGGGTCAAGCCTAAAACTTCCAAAGATGAATGCTATTATTAGGCTCTTCCAAAGGTTCTCCTTTAGGTGTAGCAAGTTTATAAGCTCTAGAACCATAATTTGCAATAATGATGAAAGGTCCCAACCAGTTAGGTTCAAAATTTCCTTTTCTTATCTTATCTTGTTGATTTTTTTGATTCTCTTTTAGAAACATGTCTCCAATCTCAAACCTTTGACTTTTGATATTTTTGTTATAACTATGACAGAGGTAGTTTTGATAATATTGTAAGTGATTTAATGCATTCAAATGCCTTTCATCCATGAAATCAAGCTCATGTAATCTAGATACTCAAAACTCTTCCTCATCAATGTAATTCTTTAAATACACCCTTAAGGAGGGGAGCTCAACCTCAATAGGCAAAATAGCTTTGGTTCCAAAGACTAGGGAATACGAAGTGGCTCTAGTAGGTGTGTGGATACTAGTATGATAAACCCTTAAAGTAGGATTAAGTTACAAATTCCAATCAAAACTAGCTTCATTGACCATTTTCTTAAGGATTTTTTTGTCATAACCCAATTTTATTGCATATTTATTATAATATGGTAAATTTAATTATTGAAGAAATTCAATATATATTAAATGGAAATTTTGGAATTTTGGAAATAAAAAAAAAGATTGAAAGAAGTTGACTGATGTTGACTATGAAAACTTTTGAAAATTATCTTATATGTTATCAAGAATTGAATGTTATTGATAAATTTTGCAAGTGCAAGTGTGTGTAGTTGCAGGGTGATAGGTTGAAGGACAAGAGCACGGTTGAAGTAGGATTGTTTAGCCAGATCAAACGGTAAGCTAGTTGGAATTTGGGTGCACACACCACAAATGGCATGATGACTTGCATTTGAACTATTTTGCATATATAGAAGAATGTAATTGCATGACTTGAATTGTTTCAGTGATTGAAAATGAATGGATTGTAGAGTAAATTGTCTACCTAAACTATGTGTTTTGAAGAAAATGAAAGTATGTATTTTAAAGTATGATTAAAAAGGATAATAGTTTCATTATGTAAAAATTATATATGGATGCTCGAAGTGAAATAAAGTTCTTAGTTTATTCAGTGATAACATATGAAACTCATTTTTACTCCTTCAAGCAAACAATCTACACACACACACACACATATATATATATATATATACATGTATGTGTGTAAATGTGAATATATATATATTGGAGAATATAGTAAATGTGAATGAATGTCATATAAATATATATATTATATATACATATATAAACATACATACTTATTTTCTTTTAAAAATTGAATTTGATAACTGGAAATATCCATATCGTTCTATTTGAAAATCAAATGAAAATCATGAAGGAATCCCACGAAGGATGTGGACTGCCAGAAACATTATGGAAATATTCAAACCAAGATAGTGGCCAACGAATATGGCAATAATTCCATAATGGTAATGCCCAACCACATGCAAAAAGCATTGTTCCATTTTGAATTCATAACCTTGGCAAAAATATAGCGAATGGAATCGTCTGGTCGAAGGAAAAAAGCAGGGAAGAGCTTGTAGAAGTGGAAAATCAGAGGCAAGTTTCACAAAAGCTCAATTTTTCTATTATCATTTTTCCTCATCATGCGAGTGGTATTCTTCCATTATGTCGAATGATTCATTAGCACAGTAAAATGTAAACTTTTTGTTGAGTTTCCACGATCTTGAGCTGAGTATTTTGTTGGTATCGATCATTGTTTTGGGTCACATGGCTAGTGGCTTGCCTTGCATGGGTAGTATTTAAGTTAGGGCCTTATTAGCTAGCTCATAGAGCTAGGCTGAGGCTTAGAGCCATTAAGATACAACTATCCCTTAATCTTGCACTGTGGTTCTATCCATTTGATGGCTATCATAATTTCATTTTGATTCAACTATGTATTTATGTATGCTTAATCTTGTAAAGGATCGATTATCAATCCTATGGAAAAGGATGTAATACACAGTGTCTTCTTTTCGAATGTATCATTTTTCTCTTTATCGGCTAGGCCGATAATGGTAAGGGGCTTAAACAAATGCTTGAGAATGTGATATATATTTTATAATGCTGCCATGGTTCAGTAGGAGCAGTGGTGAAATATTAGTTAAGATTCATTAAACCTCAGTAGGGTTCGATCTGTATAATCAGTGGGCTATTTCGTTGTAACTATGATTGATATGAGTATGCATGTCGATTGTGAGTGGTGTAAAACTAGCATTCCTTTAAGGGCATACTCATATACGACTCTTGTTGCTAAGAAAGAAATGCATAAAACCTATAAGAATAGTCGATTCCAGTGCGACCAATGAATGTTTTGTTTGTAACTTTGAAAAGTCATGAGTTCTACTTAGAACCCCAAAACTTCTGTCTTATCTCATAACGAAAATAGTTGTTCAAACTTTATATCAGCGAGCATGTCAATCTTAGAATATTTTCATTTATAAAAACATTGCACATTGAATTTCAGTAATGATAAGTGTTCAAATATTTGAATAATGGGCATTTTGCTTTCATGTATGAAGCTGGGCTAGTTTGCTTTGTTAGTGAAATCTTATTGGCTTGCTTTGATATTGAAAGATGAGTTAGTTGTAGACAATATTTTTACTGGCAATACAATGCTATTCATTATCTATTCATTGTAAGATAACCCACATTAAATTGAAATGTTATCATTAGCATTTGAACAACTTGAAACAACAATGAGTAATTGTAAATAGTGAATGTTCTATTGGAAACAACTTTGTTTGTCATAAAATGTAACTGTTTAGTTTGAAACAACATTATATTGATGTAAATAGTGAATATTCTATTTCAAACAACATAGATTTGTTGTAAAGTTATCTTTGTACCTGAAAAATAGTCTTGTTCATTAAACTGTTTAGCTAGAACAACATTGAATAGTTGTAAAATATGAACATTCTATATGAAACAACTTGTCTTATAACTGTTTAGTAGGAAATAATACTGGTTATGTTAAAAACAATGAATGTTCATATGTAAACATCAATGTTAGAGTATCACAGTTTTGTGAGAATGCAAAAGAAACAACAGTATGTGTGAAATTGTTAATATAGACTTGTTTAGGATTCTTTATTTTGACAAAAGAAATGTCAAATGGAATATTATTTAATGATTGCAATCTGATTTAATAATTTATTTTAGAATGTATGCACAAATCAAAAACTTAAGTAGGCACATATATGTGTATGCACATAGACTTCGTCTATGTACATACACATACTTGTGACATACCTTCTTTTGTTCCTAATTCATTTTAAATGGATAATGCTTGTGATGAAAAGTAATTATGAGTCATGAGAATGATATGACTGAATGTTGAATTACTCTATTTGAATCATGTATCCGATTTCTATTTAGAGAGTAAATTAGTAATCCGATTCTTATTTTTTGAAGACATATGTGAGAAGAATATTCTAATACTTGAACATAACAGTGATACCTAAGTAGACTAGAGCACCTCAAGGTAGATGCTGGTAGAGGGTAGATAACTGTTATGAGATGTTGTATTGTATAAAGTTACCTTTTGAGATGGGTGCCGAAATGGAGTTAAGAGAGTATACATTTTCTTTACCAGAACCTATTGTTTGCTATTGTTGCAACACTTTTAATATGCTTGGCCAAGCAATATAGTTCATTTTGTATGTATGAACTCTGTGGTATCACTCTCTGCCATTCCTAGCATAGATCTTGCATTTTATTTTCTAACTTGTAGATAGAAATTGCATGTTGATGTATCCAGGCACGCACCAGATTCCACCTTGCAGATTGTTCTCTTGCTAAACTTTCTGTGTAGGGTCGGGTATTCTTCAAGTTGGAAGAATTTTGGGGAAGTGTAAGCTTCGTGGTTGGGTGGTAAAGTGATTCAACCATGTTCTCGTCCACTAGTGGAGGTGAGGGTCAACAGGAACCTTATTGTTCACAAGACTATTTTAGTCTAAGATGTAACTTGATGTAATACATTCATGTATTTGATGTAAAGTGTACAATGTAATGAATTTGTGTCCTTAGGAGCCAAGTCAAACCTGATATTGTAATTTGACTTTTGAAGTGAATATATGAATCATTGACTCAATTTAAATGGACATGTGTAGCTATGATTGACTTTAGCCACTAGTTGTCTTTTTAATTTTGAAATATATTCATGTGTCATTTGCAATAATGTTAATTAAGCAATAATTTAGGATGGGTTATTACATTTGGTATTAGAGATTAGGGTTCAAATATAGGCCTTTTGAGTCTACCATAGTTTGAATAGGGATAGTTGACCCTTGACCAAATTTAGTTGTCCTGAGAATTGACTAAACCTGGGTTGAATGCAGGTATGGGAAGGTCAAAGGCAGGATTAAGGAAAGGGAAAACTATTAGAACCTCATGTAAGAATGACGTAAAGGAAGAAAATGCCAAGATGGAGGTTCAATAAAAAATTCTCGATGATGAAACTCTAGCTTAGGCCCTTACACAACTCAAGCTAGAGAGAGGCTTGAAGATTGAGGAGAAGCAAACACCTAAGATCAAAATGCTTTTTGCAATCCAAGACTGGCCTCTAGGGTGTGGACCCAATGCACCCTTTTTGACTAAAGAGGAAAAGGAGAGCCTACATGCTCAACCATCCTCTTCTGTAAAGTTTGATGTAAATTCAAATGAGGACCTAGAAGAATGTCCTCTTTCTAATGTCGAGAAATCAGAATGATGTAACTAGAAGCCTTTTGTAAATAAGGGTCTATTGAATCACCTTTAATAGAAATAAAATCAGATAATAATATTTTTGTGTGTTCAAATGAAGGACTCCAAAATGTATTTATTATGCATGAATGTGTATGTCTTCTAAGAATGAGGGATATATGCATATGAAAATATATGTGATGTAGAATAAGAACGTTTATTTATAAAACCTTGTGTTGAGATGCGATAAACGTGAATATGTTATAGGATAAGTGTGGGACAACATGGTGAATACTAGGCAAGACATGGGTGGTAGTGGTTCTAATAACGAACCTAACAAGAGGTTGGAACAAATTCTAGAGCTTCTAAATTGGCAAGAGTCTCGCATGGATCACATAGAGCAAGAATTTTGAGTGGCACACGAGGATCAGGACCGCAGGAATGTAGAAGGAAATCAAGGAGACGGTGGTCTAGGGGCAGGTTCATGAGGATGAATTGAGGAAGAGGTTGGGAAAGATCTCAAAAGAGTAGCAACACCCAAATTCGATGGCAAGGCTATCGAAGCAGGAGCCGAGGCTTGGATTATAGAGATGGAAAAATACTTTGGGCTTCAAATCCTTTCTGAATAGACTAAGGCGACATGGGCTACGTATCAACTCTCAGGTGAAGCAATGACTTGGTGGGATAATGAGAAGTTAGAATGAAATGTTTAGCCTGTTGAGATCACTTGGGAACTCTTCCTAAAAGCCTTCAAGAAGAGATGGTTACCGCAAATTTTGTTTGACAAGAAAGTGACAAAATTTTACAACTTAACCCAGGGAAATATGACTGTGATTCAGTATTGGGAAAATTTCACCAACCTGTTGAAGTATGTGCCTCAATATCAAGGAGATGAATGGTTCCATATCCAAAAATTCATAATGGGACTCAGAACCCACATAGGAATTGAAGTGGATATGCATGAACGTCAAACCATGAATGAAGTCTTCCTAAAAGCCACCAAACAAGAGCATAAACTATAGTAGTTATCGAATCTTCATAGTGACTCAATTTCTAAGTCGTGGTACGGGAAAAAGAAATTTCATAAAGGAGACAAGAGCTATGAGATTCGTAATCTCAAGAGGGGAAGTGAGTTGTAGGAGAAGGGTGAAGATGGTAATGGTGGAAAGAACAAGAAGGAAAACAAAAGCAGGGGTAAAGACGACCATAGGCAAAAGGTCTTTAAAGAGGACAAGTCAGGAGGTTGCAAAGGGCCTCATGATGGGTGTTATACTAGTGGAAGCGATCATTATGCCTCGAATTGTCCTCAGTGATCGAAGTCAGGAAAGGAAGCTACCAACAGATTCAACATCACCAAATCCATACTGTAGTGGATAATAGATAGGCAGAGTATCAAGCCTCACCAATTCAGCTGACAGGTAAGCTCTATGGCCAATCTATCTCTATCTTAATTGATATTGGAGCTACTGAATATTTTATAGATCCTAGAATAATATCTAAGATACCCATTAGACCTAGATACATGGAAAATTCATGGACAATCTAGTATAGTTATTGAGCAAAGCGGAGGGTAGATACCTGTCTCATTTGTAGTGAGCTAGAGCTTCCAACCTTTCAAACTCAAGTCAACTTGTATGTGGCACCTTTAGGCTCATATGATGTAATTTTGGGAATAAATTGGTTAACTGAGCATAAGGCTATAGTAAATTGTGAGGATAAGGTGGTCAACTATCTGGATGATTATGGAAACCTAGTTGAGGTTTGTGGAATGCAAAAACCCTTAGAGCTTAAACAGATTTTTGCTATGCAGCTCAAGAAGGCTCGTCGAAAGGGATGTGTAATTTATGTAGTGAATGCCAGTAATCCTAATAGCAAGGAACTGTATTTAGATGACTATCCTATTCTTAAGGAATTCCAAGATGTATTCCCTGATGAACTTACAAATTCAAGCCTTCGAAGCAAGAATTTGACTTTTCTATTGACCTTGTTCCAAGAGTTGAGCCTCAATCCAAGGCACCCTATCAGATGACCACCACAAAAATCTATGAGTTGAAGACCCAGTTAATGGAATTTCTAGACAAAGGGCTTATAAGACCCAGTGTGTCTCCTTGGGGAGCACCGATCTTTGTGAAAAATAAGGATGGAACTTTGCGTCTGTGTATAGATTATCAAATGTTGAACAAGGTGACTATCAAGAATTGGTATCCACTCTCGAGGATTGATGAGTTGTTTGACCAAATGAAAGGAGAAACAATGTTCTCCAAAATTGATCTCAGGTTAAGGTACCATCAGTTGAGAATTAAGGAAGAAGATATTTCAAAGACTGCATTTAGAACTCGATATGGAAATTATGAGTTCACAACACTTGGTA